>JASFAX010002909.1:0-44302 GCA_030737875.1 Allium sativum
ATAGTATCACGTATGTTACAAACTGTACTAGGCCTGATATCACATATGATGTAAGAAAACTAAGTAGATGTACCAGTAATCCTGGTAAACATCATTGGAAAGCGATAATCAGAGTTCTAGGATATCTAAAGTATACGCGGAGCTATGGCCTATACTATACAAACTATCCTTTAGTTGTGGAAGGATGCAGTGACGCAAATTGGATCACTGGATCCTATGATACAAAGTCTACAAGTGGATATGTGTTCACATTAGGAATTGGAGCAATTTCATGGAAATCATCCAAGCAGACTTGTATCGCTTGATCTACGATGGAATCGGAGCTTATTACACTATACAAGACTGTTGTAGAAGCAGAATGGATTCGAAGCTTCGTGCAAGACAATCCTAATTGGAGAAAACCTATGCCTCCAATATGTATACATTGCGATAGTCAATCAGCTATTGGAAGAGCTAATAGTACACTATACAACGGTAAATCTAGGCATATTCGTCATAGACATAAAACGATAAGACAATTTCTCTCTAACGGGGTTATCACAATAGATTACATTCGATCTAAAGATAACTAAGCGGATCCACTTACAAAAGGCTTGCTTAAAGAGAGAGTTCGAACCTTGTCGATGGGAATGGGGATAAGGCCTATAGACTAAAGGTTTTTCTAAAATGGAAACCCTACCTAGTTAACTGGAGATCCCAAGATTTAGGTTCAATGGGACACCGAAGTTTAAGAGAAACTTGATGGCACTGTTATGCACTAAACATTCCTATGATAATTCAGTGCATTATATGTTGAATACGGATAAGTATTAATACTTTTAATGATGTCTATATTTGAGGAATTATAGAATACTCTTTACAGAATCACCTACGTAAGTGCGAAGGTGCCGCTTCAAAGAGATTATGAGGCCAAATTCTCTAAGCACTTATAAGACCAGGCAGGTCTTCAAGGCAAAAACGAACACATACAGAGAACAAAGGATTATAAGAAACATTTATCGTGTGTTTTCTACATTGTATTACACCAAAGGCTTACAGTTCAAGGACAATCTATGTCTACTGATTCGCTTGTGATTCAAATATGTACTCACTAGGAAAGTTCAAGGACCATGTGCTACTTTAACTGATGCGATAAATGACTCGTGAAACTAAGAACGACTGCTCATTCATGTGGGGATTGTTGGAAATGAATGAGCAAGAGAAAGAGGAATTTTGGAAGATGAGAGGAAAGCAAACCTAAGTCCCACATTATGAAATGTGAATACCCATTTCTCTATAGGTTTATACAAATAAAGGAGAAGAGGGCTTATAAACATAGTGTGGCTAAGCCAAGACACAATATTACATTGATGTCAAATTTGGGCAAAGTGTCGTGGGACACTAGGGGTCCATGACACAATATTATATTGATGTCAAAATAGGGCTTAATGTCTTGGGAATCTTGGGGACTATGAAACAATATTATATTAGTGTCAAAATTGGGGCTATGTGCCTTGGGACTCTTGGGGTCTCATGGTTAAATAGGCTGCTGGTTGCAGCTTCGGCATGTTGCGCTGAGCGAGTTATTTTGATCATTTTTGATCTGGCATGTCCATTGAATTGAATGGATACAATTGTTTCATTTTAAATGCGTACGCACATTCATGCCGAAGCTGCAATTAGCAGCCTATTTTACCATGAGACCCCAAGAGTCCTAAGGCCAAATCACAAATTTTGACACTAATATAATATTGTGTCATAGACCCCAAGAGTCCCAAGGCACTAATCCCTATTTTTGACATCAATATAATTTTGTGTCATGGACCCCCAGTATCCCACGGTACTAAGCCCAAATTTGACATCAATTTAATATTGTGTCTTGGCTTAGCCACACTATGTTTACAATCCCTCTTCTCCTTTATTTATATAAGCCTATAGAAAAGTGGGTATTCATATTTCATAATGTGGGACTTATGTGACGACCCAAACTTCCTGTAACACCCCACGTCCGCTAAGGTCACTCATACCAGGGGAATGCCTTAGTTTCGGTGAAGTATTTTGGTGAATATAGAACAGTAAAATTACAGCAAGACAGATATAGGTAATACTTGAAAATTTAAAATCATCACTTAATTGCAACGGAAAGTAATACATGTTTGGTTACATCACAAAACCATAAACCAGATTCAAGTACATAATATCCATCCTGATAAAATAGAAGTACATAATCCCACTACATAGACAATAGCCATAACAGAAAAGATAAACCGAGCTTTACTTCTACGATCCAAGCCCAAAAGATAGATATAGCGGTCTGATCCAAGCCCACTAGTGCTAGGCCCACTCTGATAACCTGAGGGTTGGGAAAAGATAAAAATAACGGGGTCAGACATAAGCCTGAGTGAGTCCTATAACCCTAACAATACAACCATTAAAGTAATTAGGGTATGACATAAATAAGGTACGGTACCTCTGGGGATAATGACTACACGAAGTAGCCAACTAAACACCGGATGTACTACGATAACCGAAAAGACGCATTTATCCACCCCAAGATAATTCTTACCCCACCCTAGACTTATTCACCCAAGGGTAATTCCTACACTGCACCACACCAGTTTTACCTACCTAAGATTAATTCCTACTTAAAGGTTGATCCCACTAAATGTACTTAGTAATTTTTACCCAGTAGTTTCTAGTACCCCTACATAGGTGTCGTCTGCCCCTATCATTACTAGGTGTACTCAATACTCCCAAGCGATCGGCTCCCTAACATAGATACCCGTGCTGGTCCCACAATGGGATGTATCATTTCCCCAAAGTGGCAACCTGATAATATCAACGGTGCACGGCTTTATATCTACACGATGTAACAACGATTTACTAACCAACCCGGGTCCACACACGCATATGAAACCCGTTGGTCCTACGTTGCCACCGCTAACCCGTTTTTGGCCTCTTATAGTCAAGCCCAATATGCGTGTCCCGTCACTCGACTTGGGTCGAGCCCACAAAGATACGTTTGGGATATTGGTTGAGATGGGCCCCCACAAGCTACCACTTAAGCTTGTTAATTTTATCTAGTGTATCCCACTTAACCCCTTTAACCATGTCTACTTACATGTTATAAATACTTTGGTTAAGTCATTAATCATATTTTAATTACCTTTCAAGGCACCCACTAGATTTCCACATGCCACCCGAGGCACTTACTTAACCCTTTAATCATGTTTAATTCCATGTTCCACTTTGGTTAAGTATTCTAATCGTATTTTCTATTGCTACCCAAGGCAACCCACTAGTTTTCTCATGCCACCCAAGGCACCCACACTAGTTACTACGTGCCACCCAAGGTACCCACTTAACCCTCATGTCCCACTACATGCTAATTTGGTTAAGTGTTTCTTAATTAATTAAGACCGTGATCCTCATAAAGACCTCTCACATTAGACTATCTTTTATGACCGCTGGTTAAGCCGGTTGGGTCCGGGCAGCCTTATGTCATAACCGAGTCTAACCTCGTGTCTTTACATTAATCACGTATTTAGTTTGTGCCTAAGACCTCTCACATTGGGCTAACATTTGTAGCAACTGGTTAAGCCGGTTGGGTCCGGGCAGTTTTACGCTACAACTGAGTCCAACCTCGTGTCTTAGTCGATTAATTACACCTAATTAATCACCCTCATAATTTATATTAATTATCCCTAATTAATATCAAGTTTTTTTTTCATAACATGGGTAGACCTAACTCAATAGGTAAATTCCCATGGGGTAGACCTAACTCAATAGGTAAATTCCCACTTATGTTAATTTATTTTTATGGTATGCTTAATCATACCCAATCATACTTTTATTAACATATTTATTAACCCCATCGTTTCCCACGCAAATCGTTCTCATTTCACGACATAATAAAAGGGAAGATCTATCACAAATATCATGGGTTTAACCAAATCTTAGAATATAACTTTGTCATGGGTTAAGAGGACGTCAACTTGCATATATGAGCATATATTAACCCAACTATATTTAACCCAAACTTGCATATAAGCATTCACATAACTTGCATAAGCACACCCAACTTGCATGACATGTTGAACTTGCATATAAGCATTCTCACAACTTGCATAACATATCTTGCATATGTAACTTGCATATTAACAAACATGTAACTTGCATAGCATATCTTGCATATTAACATACATGTAACTTGCATATTAATAAACATGTAACTTGCATAGCATATCTTGCATATTGACATACATGTAACTTGCATATTAACAAACATGTAACTTGCATAGCATATCTTGCATATTAACATTCATGTAACTTGCATATTAACAAACATGTAACTTGCATAGCATATCTTATCATACATGTAACTTGCATATGAACTTGTTAAACATGCATAAACCCACTTGTTAAATATGCATAAAACAACTTATTAATCATGCATATTATCACATACTTAGCATGCATAGAATCACATACTAAACTTGCATAATATCATATACTTAGCATGCATAGAATCACATACTAAACTTGCATAATATCATATACTTAGCATGCATAGAACCAATTTCTTATTATGCATAAACATACCACTTAACTTGCATAAACCCAAGCACTTAGCATGCATAAAACCCAATACTTAACATGCATACAATCAAATACTTAGCATGCACAACATCAAATACTTAACATGCATAACACCAACTACTTAGCATGCATAAAATCACATGCATAACTTGCATATCATGTTACATATACTTGCATATATTCTCACATATAGTTTGCATAACATGTTACATATGCATAAATAATATTTTACATCATAAAACATGGAAATAAACTTGCATATGGCATAAAACTTGCAATTCACATATCATACAACTTGCATATAACTCACTTATCCACAAACATAACCATGTCTTATCACATCCTACCATAATCAATTTAACAATTGATTATTAAAGCCATAGAAACTCACCAAAACACAATTAGCAAGCTAATGAAGAAGATTAAGATACTTAGAATGGATTAGAGATTGATTAGAGCTTGCTTTCCTCTTCATTGATTTGTGGAGGCCATGACCAAGTTTCATTTTGCCATAGTTTAGTTACTAGGTTTAATTATGAATGAATTAGGGTAGGGTTAGGGTGTTATTTATAGGATTAGGTTGTATTTTAGACCCTTAGATTAACCCTAGATTAATTTAGGACCATCAGATCCATCAGATCCAAGAAGCTTCCAGAACTAGCCCACCAAGCCAGCCCAAGAACACAAACTGGTGCACCCAGTTTCTCTGGGCGTCGCACCCTGTCGACAGGCAAGTCGACAGGCATGTCGACACCCCTGTCGACAGGCCTGTCGACAGCCCTGTCGACATGGGTTGGGCGGGAACCTTCCCGCCTGGCCCCGCCTGTCCAATTTAAAACCTGAATTTTAAATTCTTAATTCTGTTTTTAGTTTTGAATTTTCTGCAAACTTCATCGGGCCATAACTGGGCCATACGGACTCCGATTTTCGAAAACTCGGACTCTATTTCGCGTATTTTTCCGAGACGAACGCAATGACGTAGCCCGTTTCCCCCAATTCTCACATCTGAGATTATTTATTCTGTAATTAGTGAATTTTAGCATTAACCGAAATTCGGGGTGTTACATTCTCCCCTCCTTAAAGGATTTCGTCCCCGAAATCTCAAAGCTAAGGAGAATGCATATCCTACCATCCAAACAACCATCTATTCAATCCATCAAACACGAGCATCCATTGTCCTTAAACAATTTCTAATGATGTATGAGCATATGCGAAAAGTGTGTGTATATGTTCCCTATCTAATGTACGAACATATGCAAACCATGATAGTGCCATGCATCCAATATGTATGCGAGATAACCCTATCGACACATACAGTATCTATATGAGTGCACAATCATTCACCAAAATGCATCATCCATATGATAACACAATCATTATACATCCATAAATATAGCTAACCACACAATTTTTATGCAATATGCAATATGAAGTGATTGAGCCGATCTAGTGCCTAGAGTGTGTATATATGCATCCACGAGCAACCACTAGCAAACACTTGCATCCACTTGCATCCATCAACCATAACATGTCTCAAACACATGTTTCAACCATAGGTTTTCCCTATCTAAAGGTCAAACAGCACTAATCGAGAGGACATACTAAAGATAAGATAAGTACTAGGCAAGCGATAAAGGAGAAGTTAAAAGACATACTCTCCAAAAAGAAATGGATACAAAGAACGCATCTTCGCTTCCGTCTCCCAAGTAGCATTTCTTTCGTCATCTCCCCATTGCACTCTAGCTGGCAGAACTTCTCTGTTCCTCAACTTCCTAGTCTCTGACCCAATGATGCGAGTAGGAGCTCGTCGAATCGTCTCATCGCGCTCTAACTCTGTTTCTTTAAGCAAACTCGGCTCTACCACCTCGGCGGTCTTATGTAAGCACTTCCTCAAATGGGAAATGGCCCTACAAACCTTGGTACTCACTTCCTAACAGATCCAAAGTGAACCACATTCCGCAACGGAGATATCTTGATAAAAAAAAAACATGTCCTAATATCAAACTCAAGCTCTGTTCTCCTCTTGTCCGCATAAGATTCTTGTTTATCTTGCGTCGCTTTCATCCTTCTTTGAATCAAGTCAATCTTCTCTGAAGACTCTTTAATCACATCGGCCCAACCAAGATCTTATCCGTAGATTCCCACCAACATGTAGGTGATCAACAAGGCCTTCCATAAAGAGCTTCGAAAGGAGCCATACCAATACTGGACTGAAAGCTGCTATTATATGCGAACTCCACCAATGGAAGATGCTCTTCCCATGTACCTCCAAAATCCATAATACATAACCTCAAAAGATCTTCTAAGATATGGTTCACCCTCTCGGTCTAACCGTCCGTCTGAGGATGATATGCGGTGCTCAACCACAACTGAGTCCCTACCGCTTCTTGCAAGCTCTTCCAAAACTCACTAGTGAAGATAGGATCTCGATCGCTCACTATACTGGAAGGTACACCATGCAATCTAATAATCTCTCGAAGGTAAACTGAAGCTAGACATGAAATAGTCCTCTTGCTCTTCACGGGTATGAAATGGGCACACTTAGTAAGTCTATCTACCATAAGCCCAATCCCCGTATTACCCTTCCTTGATTTCGGTAATCCAATGAGACACTATCCCACTTCCTATTACGGAACTTCCAATGGATGAAGCAACCCTTCGGTTTTCTTCTGTGCCGCTTTTGCTTGCTGGCACACCAAGCATCTAGCGACATACTTGGCCGCGTCTTCCTTCATATTGGCCCAAAAGAAAACTTGCTTCATGTCTTGATACATCTTGTCCCTACTGGGTTGAATGGTCATCTTCGATCGATGTGCATCATCAAGTATAGCCTTCCTCAAATCCTCGTCTTGCGGTACACAAAGTCCACCGTCTCTACGCCACCACCCCTTACCATCTAGGGTGTACCTACTCAAATGGCTGGACGACTCCCCTCCTTATGAGCTTCCCTACTAACTCAACCAATTGTGGGTCGTCCCGCTGTGCTCTGCCAATACGCCCCAAAAGAGTAGGCCTAACCTCCTAGGAGGCTAGCAAACCGGATATAAAGTCAACGGAAGGTCTAAAGTCAAATATAGAAATAAGCCCTAAGCTCCGTCGTTTAACGAATCAATGAACTCAAGGACAACCTTTTTCTTCTTAAGGCGTCTGCTACCATGTTTCCCTTGTTAGGGGTATACGCTACCTCAACTCATAAGATGCTAAGAATCCTATCCAAAATCGTTACAACTGTCCATCTCTCACGCAGACCACCCTAGTCGAATTCGACATCCCCCAAATGCAAGCCCCAAAGGCCGAAACCAATATCAGACAAACAACCAAGGGATATCTCCTTCGAGTTCAGGCAACCTACGTAAGATGATACTAAAAATAATAATAATAATGGCTAAACAATTAAGCCTTTGACCAACTTTGGATGTCCTCGCCAGTCTCGCTCCAAAACCACCGTTTATCCTGTAACTGGCTTTGCTCACCCTATTGAGCACATATGAAAACTTATTACGCTCCTTGAAAAGACCAAGATGTCATTTACAAACGCCATCACAAACTTATTTAGGTACTTCCCTGAACACCCTTCTCTTCCAATCAACAAAGTATGCATGGGCGTTCGTCAAACCAAATAGCATCACCAGCCACTTATAAAACCATCCGGAGTCCTAAAGGCAATCTTCTCTATACTATCGTCAGCCACTCTCAACTGACGAAACCATGTGGCTTAGTCCAAGTGCGAAAATACTGAGGCGCCAACCAGCTGATCAAAGAGATCATCAATCTTTGGCAATGGGTGTCTATTCTTCTTTGTGAGTTTATTTAGTTCTCTTTAGCCTACACAAAGTCTGAGGGACCCATCCGCCTTCATGGCAAAAACTACTGGAGCACCCCATTCCGATATACTTCCTCTTATGAACCCCTTCTCAAGCAATCGCCTACTTACTTATGGAGTTCTCTCCTCTCACGAGGAGCCTTGTGGCACACTGGCCAAGTCACTGGTTTGGCATTGTTTACCAGATATATTCGGAAGTCAATCTCCCACTCCGGAGGTAAGCCCTTCACCTTCTCAAACATATCCGAGTATTTCCGGACCACTTCTAACAGATCGCAAACCCTCGACCGACGTGTCAAGCGATTCTAGATGACTTAGCATAACAGATTCTATGGGATTACAAGAGATCTCGAGAGTGTTACCCAAGCGGGTCATAAACCTAACAACTCTCCCTTCAAAATCAAGAACGGCACCCCTTCTGGACAACCAGTTCATGCCCAAAAATAACCCATAGTCCGTGAAGCCCAACAAGCATCACATCCTAACTCAATGCTAAGTATAGAAACTTTCAAACTCAAACACATCATGGAGCCTAATTGGGTTTGAAACAACTAAGGGATCATCTACCAAACTGGTGTCTAAGTGCAGTGACTCAACTAACAATGGTGAGATAAACGAACTCGATATATCAGAATCAAATAAAGTTTGAATCGGATAATAAAGAAATCCAAATTCCAACTTAGACGGTCTTATCCCCATCTGGTACCCTAGTCGTGAGGGAATACAACTACCCTCCAGAAGATTCCATACCTTGCCCTTGCTTCTTTGAACAATCCTAATAAGGTGTCCTATTCCTCTCAAAAGGATAACCACTTGCCTTCTTCTTCCCTATTCTCCACTCGTAACCTTACACCAATGAGGTTTCATCTTTCATTAACCAAACAACTATTTGAGCCTTCCTCCCATCGTCCATCCAATAAGTACTGACAAGTCCTCCTCCTTCTTGAACCAACTTCTAACCTGATTTACGTCTAATTCCCTTGAAGCGGTTTTCCATTCTTATCTATCTTAGAAAGATCATCTATATGCGGAGGGGAAACTCAAAATGAGAGAAAGGAAGAGATTCAAAATGGACAATTCGAAAGATAAAGATATGGCTATCGGGGATTATGCTTTTCTCTCAAAAACTTTTCTATTAAAAGACATGTTTTTGAAAATACTCCTTCAAAAATTTTCTTAGAAAAATAGTTTTCCTAAAATTTTTATCTGTTCCGGTAACCTTAAGCTCTGATACCACGTGTAACACCCCACGTCCGCTAAGGTCACTCATACCAGGGGAATGCCTTAGTTTCGGTGAAGTATTTTGGTGAATATAGAACAGTAAAATTACAGCAAGACAGATATAGGTAATACTTGAAAATTTAAAATCATCATTTAATTGCAACGGAAAGTAATACATGTTTGGTTACATCACAAAACCATAAACCAGATTCAAGTACATAATATCCATCCTGATAAAATAGAAGTACATAATCCCACTACATAGACAATAGCCATAACAGAAAAGATAAACCGAGCTTTACTTCTACGATCCAAGCCCAAAAGATAGATATAGCGGTCTGATCCAAGCCCACTAGTGCTAGGCCCACTCTGATAACCTGAGGGTTGGGAAAAGATAAAAATAACGGGGTCAGACATAAGCCTGAGTGAGTCCTATAACCCTAACAATACAACCATTAAAGTAATTAGGGTATGACATAAATAAGGTACGGTACCTCTGGGGATAATGACTACACGAAGTAGCCAACTAAACACCGGATGTACTACGATAACCGAAAAGACGCATTTATCCACCCCAAGATAATTCTTACCCCACCCTAGACTTATTCACCCAAGGGTAATTCCTACACTGCACCACACCAGTTTTACCTACCTAAGATTAATTCCTACTTAAAGGTTGATCCCACTAAATGTACTTAGTAATTTTTACCCAGTAGTTTCTAGTACCCCTACATAGGTGCCGTCTGCCCCTATCATTACTAGGTGTACTCAATACTCCCAAGCGATCGGCTCCCTAACATAGATACCCGTGCTGGTCCCACAATGGGATGTATCATTTCCCCAAAGTGGCAACCTGATAATATCAACGGTGCACGGCTTTATATCTACACGATGTAACAACGATTTACTAACCAGCCCGGGTCCACACACGCATATGAAACCCGTTGGTCCTACGTTGCCACCGCTAACCCGTTTTTGGCCTCTTATAGTCAAGCCCAATATGCGTGTCCCGTCACTCGACTTGGGTCGAGCCCACAAAGATACGTTTGGGATATTGGTTGAGATGGGCCCCCACAAGCTACCACTTAAGCTTGTTAATTTTATCTAGTGTATCCCACTTAACCCCTTTAACCATGTCTACTTACATGTTATAAATACTTTGGTTAAGTCATTAATCATATTTTAATTACCTTTCAAGGCACCCACTAGATTTCCACATGCCACCCGAGGCACTTACTTAACCCTTTAATCATGTTTAATTCCATGTTCCACTTTGGTTAAGTATTCTAATCGTATTTTCTATTGCTACCCAAGGCAACCCACTAGTTTTCTCATGCCACCCAAGGCACCCACACTAGTTACTACGTGCCACCCAAGGTACCCACTTAACCCTCATGTCCCACTACATGCTAATTTGGTTAAGTGTTTCTTAATTAATTAAGACCGTGATCCTCATAAAGACCTCTCACATTAGACTATCTTTTATGACCGCTGGTTAAGCCGGTTGGGTCCGGGCAGCCTTATGTCATAACCGAGTCTAACCTCGTGTCTTTACATTAATCACGTATTTAGTTTGTGCCTAAGACCTCTCACATTGGGCTAACATTTGTAGCAACTGGTTAAGCCGGTTGGGTCCGGGCAGTTTTACGCTACAACTGAGTCCAACCTCGTGTCTTAGTCGATTAATTACACCTAATTAATCACCCTCATAATTTATATTAATTATCCCTAATTAATATCAAGTTTTTTTTTCATAACATGGGTAGACCTAACTCAATAGGTAAATTCCCATGGGGTAGACCTAACTCAATAGGTAAATTCCCACTTATGTTAATTTATTTTTATGGTATGCTTAATCATACCCAATCATACTTTTATTAACATATTTATTAACCCCATCGTTTCCCACGCAAATCGTTCTCATTTCACGACATAATAAAAGGGAAGATCTATCACAAATATCATGGGTTTAACCAAATCTTAGAATATAACTTTGTCATGGGTTAAGAGGACGTCAACTTGCATATATGAGCATATATTAACCCAACTATATTTAACCCAAACTTGCATATAAGCATTCACATAACTTGCATAAGCACACCCAACTTGCATGACATGTTGAACTTGCATATAAGCATTCTCACAACTTGCATAACATATCTTGCATATGTAACTTGCATATTAACAAACATGTAACTTGCATAGCATATCTTGCATATTAACATACATGTAACTTGCATATTAATAAACATGTAACTTGCATAGCATATCTTGCATATTGACATACATGTAACTTGCATATTAACAAACATGTAACTTGCATAGCATATCTTGCATATTAACATTCATGTAACTTGCATATTAACAAACATGTAACTTGCATAGCATATCTTATCATACATGTAACTTGCATATGAACTTGTTAAACATGCATAAACCCACTTGTTAAATATGCATAAAACAACTTATTAATCATGCATATTATCACATACTTAGCATGCATAGAATCACATACTAAACTTGCATAATATCATATACTTAGCATGCATAGAATCACATACTAAACTTGCATAATATCATATACTTAGCATGCATAGAACCAATTTCTTATTATGCATAAACATACCACTTAACTTGCATAAACCCAAGCACTTAGCATGCATAAAACCCAATACTTAACATGCATACAATCAAATACTTAGCATGCACAACATCAAATACTTAACATGCATAACACCAACTACTTAGCATGCATAAAATCACATGCATAACTTGCATATCATGTTACATATACTTGCATATATTCTCACATATAGTTTGCATAACATGTTACATATGCATAAATAATATTTTACATCATAAAACATGGAAATAAACTTGCATATGGCATAAAACTTGCAATTCACATATCATACAACTTGCATATAACTCACTTATCCACAAACATAACCATGTCTTATCACATCCTACCATAATCAATTTAACAATTGATTATTAAAGCCATAGAAACTCACCAAAACACAATTAGCAAGCTAATGAAGAAGATTAAGATACTTAGAATGGATTAGAGATTGATTAGAGCTTGCTTTCCTCTTCATTGATTTGTGGAGGCCATGACCAAGTTTCATTTTGCCATAGTTTAGTTACTAGGTTTAATTATGAATGAATTAGGGTAGGGTTAGGGTGTTATTTATAGGATTAGGTTGTATTTTAGACCCTTAGATTAACCCTAGATTAATTTAGGACCATCAGATCCATCAGATCCAAGAAGCTTCCAGAACTAGCCCACCAAGCCAGCCCAAGAACACAAACTGGTGCACCCAGTTTCTCTGGGCGTCGCACCCTGTCGACAGGCAAGTCGACAGGCATGTCGACACCCCTGTCGACAGGTCTGTCGACAGCCCTGTCGACATGGGTTGGGCGGGAACCTTCCCGCCTGGCCCCGCCTGTCCAATTTAAAACCTGAATTTTAAATTCTTAATTCTGTTTTTAGTTTTGAATTTTCTGCAAACTTCATCGGGCCATAACTGGGCCATACGGACTCCGATTTTCGAAAACTCGGACTCTATTTCGCGTATTTTTCCGAGACGAACGCAATGACGTAGCCCGTCTCCCCCAATTCTCACATCTGAGATTATTTATTCTGTAATTAGTGAATTTTAGCATTAACCGAAATTCGGGGTGTTACACTTCCCTGTGAAGGAAAGCCCGGATTGAGTTGAGAACACGACAAATCAGAACACAAACAGAAGAACATTTCATTGCTTATTACAACAATTACTTCAAAATACAAGAATATAACAGAGTATGAATAAATAATATACGTTCGATAAATATCAGAGATTGAAAATTACATTTAAATACATAGCAGCGGAAAACTAATAAAAACATAACTGAAAGAAATACACGGATACAGAGCTTTACGAATATCCCTCCAGCTGTAAACCAGGGTCCTGTGAATTAATATCAGCAAAACCCAACTACTAGCTGCCCATGTGGATAAAATAAGGGCACCAAGAGTTTAGGTTAAAACAATAAACTCTAGGTCAGTCATGTGACTGGTGTGAGAACTAAAACAGTTATTTAAAACTTTGCTTTAAAATGGAGTATATAAAGGGACCACGCCGTATAACACGGAACGAGTTTCCTCCCAAGAATACCAGTGCATATAATAAACATCGCAATGCTTTTTGGAAAAATGAATCTATCATAAGACCCAGGTCCCATCACACAATGCAACACAAGCCGTAGGATAGGGTTTTCCCTTATAATAGCCAAACATGCTTAGTACGTTTAAAACAAATCATTTGATACTATTATAAGTGCATAGTGTATTAAACAACTTCAAATATATATGTATCAATCCTAGGCTGCATGGTTACCATATATCATGTCGCCATTACTAGGGTCTACAATCAAAAGTGAAATGTCACGTATTGGAAATTGGATTTTCATCTGTGAACCAAGGCAAGGGATCATCCTTACCGCTTCGAGACGCTCTAGCCTGCCCCTCAGGATCATAACTCGAGTGACCCTTGGATCGTCAGGGCCGGTCCACTCGATGTGGATTAAAATGCCTGAACACTGTGTTTCCCTGCCTTATGGGGCGTCAATCTGGTCTGTATAAAGACCATACCATCCATCGGCCCAGCAGTGCCGATATATACGAGGCGCCTCGCTATCCATCATCCACACAAGTAAAATGTCTGGGCGTGCAAAACCCAGACACCACTCTTAGCTAGAAGGAAACGCATGTCTTCCCTGAGGTCCTCTCCCATTTCGGGTTCACACCGGGGTGTGAGTCTCGCGAATCAATGTTATACACAAAGCTATGCTATATTAAAGCCGTGCTTTGATCATCAACCACAAAACTCTGCTTTTCAACAGAAGCCTTGATCATTTGCATCTCAGCATGCCACACAAGATATTCACGCTATGCAACCGATGTCTACCAATCGCACAGAATGAAATCCGTATCCATTTACAAGTTCATTCTGGGTCTGAACAAAACCGGAGGCACCTTATTCCTCTTCCCATATGTCCAATATAGGAGAGAGGTCCTCGCATATCCGGTCGATCTCTAAGTACGCCTAGACGATCACCACTTATTACCTCCTCTTGGGTGTACAGCCCAATCAAGAAATCAGTAATCATCCAAACGATGTGAAGACCTCCGATCTTCAACCACTATCTTCATTGTCGAATCATCGCCGATTCAGTTATTCAGAATGGGATAAACCGGGTCTTTCCGAATAACTCGTGTATATTATAAACAAGTGCTACAAAAACACAACATACGTCTCATTCCAATTCTGAATATACATTTATTTAAATATTCATATCCTTTGGGAAAGGTTCCCATTAATTTTATGAAAGATAAATTCTTTAAATTTATTCTTTAATCTTCCTTTGGATATCAATCCAAACCAAATTATGGTTTATCCAAACTAGTCGGGATTAGCGCCCCTTATCGAAGTAATCATTTGTTATATTTCCCAATCCCAACCTATTCATCCCATGAAGCAAAACTGGTAATACTTTATATCTAACACCACGGTGTTACCGGTAAAGTTAATTACCATTTCACGTTCAAATCTAATTAAAGATTTAACTATCGCTTAGAGCAAAACTGGTGATACTCCATTCTCGATCATTTCTTGAATTTGACAAACTTAGTTATCAAATTTACATTTCAATATAATTAAAGATTCATTAAAACTCTAATTCAGTTTTAATCTCCAAAAATCATTACCTAATGATTTTTCAAGGTTAAGAAAATAATCTTATTTTTAACTGGGTTAAAGAGCCAGTGTCATTTAAAACACAACTCACGATAAACCCAAAATCACATTCCTTTAACAATGGAATCTTCACGGAAAACCAATCAATATATATAATCGATATGAACATCCGTATCCGACTAATAATATAAATGGAATAACTACAAAGCCTTTTAAATTCCATATATATTAGTAGTCTTCCTCCACAGAAACTCACTTCGATTATTATCAAATCGAATTCCATTCTATTCCAATATATTAAATTGGAAAACTTTACTTTGGAAAATCTCCACTAAATCTTTAATAAAAAGATTTATAAGTTTCAAATCTCATTTCACTGTAAATCAGGTTAAAGAACGAAAGTCGTTAAAAACACAGTTCACAATAAACCCAATTCACATTTCATTTCAAATCCAATTAAATGTTAATTAATTGGTAATTCTTCTCTAAATCTTAATTGAAAGATTTGTTCTTTTTACATGGGGTTTAAGAACAGTGTTACTGAAGACCCCATCCCATCAGTCTCTAACCGTAAATTAGTTAGTGAACAATTCCCTAAGTATTAATCTCGAAGGTCGAAACTAACATCAGATCAATACCCAGGAAACGATTCAACTCGGCTAATCTCTAGTTAGTTTCTAATTTTCTTAACTCCATTCATGACAAACCCAAAATCTCATTCCATTGTTAATCGGGTTAAAGAACAAGTGTTATTTAAAACACCATTCATGATAAACCTAAAAACCAATTTCAATTTAATTCCAATTAAATGTTAATTAATTGTTAAACTTCATTAAATCTTAATAAAAAGATTTATATTTTTGTCAACTGGGTTTAAGAACAGTGTTAATGAAGACATCGTTCACAACAAACCCAAAATCCAATTTGATATTAAATACAAGGCTCTGAATAGAAAATATATCGGCTTATATTCAATATCAAATTCTGAAACCAACAAATATCGTATTGGGAATAACGATATATATATCTTCCAAATTCCTCCACAATGTCTGTATAATCACGGAATCCAATATCGAAATATTCCGAAGATAATTTTGATTCAAATCCATTCCAATTCATATATTGGAAATTCTGGTTATTTTTAAAACCATTTCAAATCCAGTTAATTTTATTTAAAAATATTGGATTTATAATTCTAGTCCATAACTGGTTCATTTCGATAAAAATATATTTTTACCTTTTCAAATATGGAAATTTTCATACCAATTTTTTCCAAATCATTTATTATGATTTTACACTAATTATCGATATTTTTAATAATTTTATCAAGGCCCGTACAGTTGATTTCCATAAACGGTCATCGAACTGCACTTACAACGACTTTTCCCAAATTTGATTTGGACATAATTCCAAATCCAACCATTAGATTTCAAATCTCATGTATACATTGGAAATCTCTTTTTGATACGAACCCAACGGTTCCGATTGTAGGGGAATCCGACGGTCGGATCTCCTGTAGTGTCCATTCGAAATCAATGGTCAAAATTCACGAACTGCCGCGGCGCAGCGCGTTCTATTCAGGCCATTAAATATATATAATATATATTATATATATTTCTTCGATTTCCATTTAAAACGTATTTTATAAATCATTTCAAATTCGTTTTAAAAACGATTTCAATTTCATTTCAAATTTCAAATCAAATTTGAATATTCCTTAATAAATTCAGTTTAAATCCATTTTAAATCGATTTCAATTTCATTTCAAATTTTGAATCAAATTTGAATATTCCTTAATAAATTCGGTTTAAATCGATTTCACTTCCACTTCAAATTTCAAATCAAATTTGAATATTCCTTAATAAATTCGGTTTAAATCCATTTTAAATCGATTTCAATTTCATTTCAAATTTCAAATCAAATTGGAATATTCCTTATCATTATATTATTTAAATGATAATATTTTCAAAGTATTTAATTTTGAAATCACCTTTCAATATTCATTATAAAATGAATAAAATTGATAAAATTCCCGTTCGTGTTAAAATGGCGGTTAACTACTTAACACGACTTCACATTTCAATATTCAATGAATATTATTTTAAAATATTCATTAATTCTGAACTGGAATCAGACATAGTCATTTACCCTATAATTTTATTTATATGGATTTCATACACACATATACACAACAATAATCAAACACACTCAACCATCATCCAGAGTGCATTACACAACTGTATAAGTGTTAAAAATAAATAAATAACGCTCATCACAGCCTGTCAATCCATTGATTGACATACCACTAATCATTGGGATCAGTGTATGTCAAATATCATCCCAATACCCGTGTGGGGTTTTCAAACAACAAACACAGATTTTATTTATGCAGTTGGGCGATGTGTAAAATATATCGTCCCAATCAATATCAGATAAATAAGTGTACAAAAACAAACCATCCGGTTTGTAAATGAATATTTATTCTATTCATATACATGTTAAAAAAATTATGTTTTTAACGATAAAATATTTTATTCAATACATGAATATTTTATTTTCCATTTCACATCACAAACCAAATCCACACAAATTAATCAATCCAAACACACAACTAAACAAGTCGTCCATGGTCTGTGGACGACGGGGAGCAATTCATATATTCAGTTATAAAATAAATAATTGTACAAAGAATTCAGTGAGAGAGCTCTCACATTGGTTCTTTTATTTTTGAATTTCACCGCCGTTCGGGTTTGAATTTGCCTAAAATTCCTACGTGCTCCCTTTTGGACGTGGTCAGTTTTATTCTGAAGCTTTCGGCTCCACGATCGCAACGGATCCAGTTTCGTGCGATTTGGACCTCTTATGGTAAAGATATGGCTATAAACACCTTTGATAATTAAATAGGTAATTAATTAAATTTTGTGACGGTTTAAAACCATTACCATTCCCTTTTAATTATCTTCTCGTTCAAACCCGTTTCTAACCATCGCTCCAAATCATTGACTGGCCGCTGCACCTTCTTGGCGTCGTCGGAAGTCGATCGGAGGGTATCATCGCGTGGGCCCTGGAGCAAGTTACCACTACCATGATCGAGGAGGAGCTCGGTGGGCCCAGGCGATGGCAAATTCAGTCAAGGCGGAGGCTCTTTGAGCCTCGATTCCCTCCAAAATACATGATGACAGGTGCTCGTACTTATGCAGATCAAAAGCCCTCCTCTTGCTCGTCGATTTCCCCTTCAGAAGCTCTGGATTTTACTGAATGATGGTGGAGATCGGGGGAGATCTTATATGGAGCGATTTCATTCGTTGATGATGAGAGAGAGGCGGCTGTGCTTAATTGGCTCTAGGATTAGGTTTTATAGGATTTTATATTATATTTTATTATTTATTTAATTCCAAAATTAGAGATGTTACATTCTAACTCGAAATTGAACCCAACGACTGTCGCCCCTAGCTAAATACCTCCATTCCGAACACAATGGGATATGCCCGGTAAGTTGATTCGACTGTTTCGATTAGTTTTCATTTAAATTAAAATATAAATCAATGTATATTAAATTTGAACGCACACTTTAATTTACTGAGGCCACATACTGACTCTAAAAATTCCCGAAAAATTATTTCTAGCTTGGTATTGACGATACGGACCTAACAAAACTAGTTTCGTCAAATTTGAAGACCGTTTGAAAAATGGCCATTTTCTGGTCGATCCAAATTGACTGAAACTGTTAAAACATGTTTTCTTTTGCCACGCTCACATATTGATTTCAAAAATTATGAAAATTGGAATCAAGCAATAATTTGACATTCTGGATCCAACAAAAGTGGTCTCGTCGAAAACGGAGGTCGTTTGCAAAATCTCCATTTTTAAGGGCTATATTTCCATGGCGACTATTCTGAATTTTCAACTGGACATATCTTTTTATTCCCGTTATGAAATATGGATTTTTCAGATTCGTTGGAAAGATATTTTTGAACAGATTCAAATACTTCTGGTTTCAATAAAATCCGATTTATTTTGAATCCTGTACATTTATTTGAAATTTGAAATCAAATTTTCATACTCTTGCGCCATTTCCAATTCATTTTATAATTAAAATAAATATTTATATTCTAATTTCGATTTAAATAAATATATTCGTTCTAATTCTATTCAAAATAAATTTCTAGTAATTATTGTTTAAAATAAATCATTTTAAATATTCAAAATTCATTAAAATGCCAAAACAAAAATTTTAAATTGGTTCTGATTTTCCGGGTTGTTACAACTTAGGTTTGCTTTCCTCTCATCTTCCAAACTTCCTCTTTCTCTTGCTCATTCATTTCCAACAATAACCTTTCCAAAGGTCATAAATGTTCAGATAGACATCTCCTCTAGCTTATAAATACATGGCCCAAAACGAGATAGAATACACATTAGTTATTCTTCTCAATCTGCTACCTCTTCTTATGGTACACCTCTATTCTAGTTTCTATACTCTACTTCAGTTCGTCAGAGCTCCCACGCTATGGGTTGGTTCGTTTTATCCTGGGAAACAAATTTCTATTGTGTCAATCGGTGCATACAACGACAATATTTTTTCAAGGAAATAGAATCATTTCTGGACTCGGACATTACTAAAATATTCATCTTTTAGTCTGCGGGTGACGGTTCTGTACCGCTCCAATCTAGTGCCCAATCAATCTCTCTTACTGTTGTTGTTGTAATCACAGTTTCGCTTGACAATTGTGGTATTATAAAGTAACATTGATTGTTGTCACTGTCTATTTGTAATACATCGTGTATTGACAAAAGATCTAACATTGTAATACTATCATGTGTTGACAAAAGATCTAACATTGTAATACAATCATGTATTGACAATAGTTCTAACAGTCTGGTCATGCTTAAATAAATTTGTTTTTATTTGTATTTATTGATGCCAAAGAAAGAGAAAATGTATTGATTTACTAAGAAAAATAATGGGGGATGGAGGATGGATAAAGGAAGGTAAGTCAAATATAAAAAATGATATAGTATGTCCCCCAATACTATATGGTTTTTATCATTGAACATGAGAAAATTGTTAATTGTATTTATTTTGATAAAAACAACCATATAAATATTACTTCTAGTGTTTCTTTGAGTTATGAAGTATTTTCAATTTTTTTATGCATACATTTTACAATGTTAAGCAAGAATAATAGTAAAAGCTATTGATTATATGTATACATGTATTGATTTTGACTAGAGTAAATGAAAGAACATAATTGACTCAAGATGAATGAAACATAAATGCTTCAATGATACAAATATATAGATATATGCAGTATCCAACAGTCCTAGTTGAGTCTTACAAACTTTGTTAAACGCCACATGCAAATATATCATTGACATTTCCCTTTTCTTTCATTTTATTTAATTTTATCTGAACATCTTTAATCTTAGTTTACAAAATGTAGAGGATCACAATTTATTTTTCCTCTAATAGGTCATCAAAAATTACTACAGTTTATCGACATACTCTTAATAAATATGTGAACATATAAGTTGTTATTTGAAATTCACATTTCAGATAAAAGGAATTTAATACCGCCTCTCCGCCAAAACACACATCCTTTTATCCCCTACTTAAAGGGTCTAGAAATAAATTTTAAACAAGAATTCTTCATTATTTTCCTACTCTTTTATTTCCATAATTTTATAAGGCCTTTAATATGCTTCCACTCTTTTTGCAAGTCCCTTCTCTTTCGGTCCTATTCTTTGAGGATTTGCGAACTATAAAAGACCAAAGACTTATGTAACAATTCTTATCCCTTTGGATTTAAATTTTGATAAAAATCAAAAACAAAATCCATTGAAGCATGGTTCTTTTGATTTACAACCTGCAAAAAGTAGCATGAGCAATATCGTAGCCATATAAATGCAAAGTCATGACGCAAATAAGATAAGATAACAAATATCGAATGTGGCTACTGTTTTACAATCAATACAATTCCTCAAATATCGAAGAGTCACACCAATATCGAGCTTGAGGGAAAGAAGACTTCAATAATATTCAGTTACCTTTAACTTTCGAGACCTGTCCCTCTAAACCTATCATATGTGCTATAATGATAAAGGGGTCAAACCAATCATTCTAGTGAGTGAAAGATCAATATACTGTCCTTGTTATAAATTTATACCAGTTGGTTTCCATCCAATAACTATGTCTATTTTCTAGGTTATTAGAAACTAATATTTACACATATGATTATCAACCCTTTAATATCAGGATGTAGAGTTCCAGTGAAGCCTATAGACCTCCAAATAACATCAAATTCATTAGTTACTTAATATTTTCAATAGAAGAGGACTCCTTTTCTTTTCCATTGCCTACTTAATATCTTCTTAAGATAAGTAGCTACCAAGTCAGACATTGGTTATTAATTTAAGATTGTTAGACTCATCAATCATTTAAGAATAATTTGGTTTTAAGATGACATTATTCAGGTCAGAAGGTACTAGCTACGGGAACCTTTAACCTCTAGTTAAGTTTTTCGGCGTTGACATCAAAGCATTATCATCCCTTAAATCTTATAAATGAAAAATAATGAATAACGCAAGAGATAGGTGCAGTTATTTAATACCTACAGTAAATGACATCTCGACATTTATGATCTTCCATAATGGACCCTACACTATTATGTAGCTAGTATTATATGGAAATCCCCTTACTACTTAACACTTCCCTTAGGTAGACCCATTGGTCATTTAAGACTTACTCCCTAGGCATACTTTAAATCGGTCATTTAATGCCTAATTAGAAGAGGAACCTTCCAGGGATTCCTTAATCTATCACTTTTGGTTAGTCATTACTTCAATCCAGAAAAAGGCAGACTCAACGATCATTTAATATCCAAGACTACTTAATACCTTAAGGCGTGAATCTAACCACTTGATATCTCAATTCCTAATGAAGATCCTTTTGCATGTCTATGTCCCGTAGCATGGCGGCAACTCACATTAGTGTGACTGATTCGTGTCCTCATGTTATTATGATAGAAAATACTTATATGACTTACTCAACTTCGATTATTAAAATCTCATTAGGTTCCTTTCTCTGGTAGGGAGGTGGATCCTACATCCACTTCATACCTCGATGCTTGAAGAATATCTTCCCAGAGATATTTCTCACTGCTCTCTAGAACAATTAATACCTTAATAAAAACAAGTCTTTACTCTCATGTAGTAACTATTTTTTGATTAGCAATAATATTCCAAACTAGTAGTAAGTGCACCAGACTGTTGATGGCCTTAAAGTGATGGACATACTTCCATCAACTGAATTTATCGACCTCGCATCACTAATTAACTAAGTCCAACAAAACATTCTAAGTTTTAAATTACTGTATCGGTTTAATATCGGGGTTAGCCATAAATTATTTCATTCAAGGTAATAAGGTTTTCATCAAATGTTTATGTACCTATAATCATCATTTAGTTTATACCATAATAAGAATTTGTCCACAATAAACCTAATGCACATTTTCTGAGACATTTATGTTAAATTTCTAATTTTATAATTAGTTATCTTTATAACTATTTCATTTTAAATCGGCCACATTAATCCAGTTATCCCTGTTAATTTTAGTTACCCAAATGCAATTCTACTTATTAGCATATTTATCTATTATATTTTAATTTGAGTTACAAATATTCATTCCATTTAATAAATTGAAACCAACAATTCAAATCATAGTAGTTACCAATTAATTATAGTTGAAATCACCTTTTTCCTATTAATTATTTGACACCTGTCAATTAATAGAAATTATTAACCTATCAGTTCCTAATGAATAATACATTTTTCAAACTAGTATTATGCGTAATAATTTAGTTTAATTCTTTTCCTTTTTTGTTAGTTTAATTTTTTTTCAATTTTTTACATAGTAGTTATGCATAGAACCCCAATCTTATCAAAACTTACATAATCACATTTAACTACTAAAATACACTCCCCTATTTAATTTTCTGAAAAAATGTTTCATTGAAGGTTTTCCATATGATCTCCATAAATTCATCAAAAACAAAATTATTAAATCCATTTAAATTCATAAGAAATGTATTTTTTATTATTTGGAATACACAATGTAGAATATTGTAACGACCAACATTCTACACATCGGAGGATCGTAGAATATTTATTTCATTTCCGTATGAGGTCATATGGTCGTGTAACTTTGGGGAACGACTATTGGGGTCATTTCCCATGTTCATGATTTTTTTCGATTTTTAAATGAATATTTTTCCCCTGACGAATCTTGTTTTGCCCATAACTTTTGATTCGTAAGGATTTTTAACGTGATACCACTTCCATTGGATCCGAATGATGGTTTACAGAGTGGTAACATTGATCAAACAAGCTTATCGTTTGGGAGATATGGCTGAAACAAGGTTTAGAAGGTGAAAAACAGCTTAACCAGCCTAATTAAGGTGATTAGCAGCTAGGCCCATTAGGTATTTCGGGACTAGGCTTGCATAAGGGCTGATAGAGGCTAGAGAAATCCTCCTTTGTCATTTTCCAGCCGCCACAAACTTTCTCTTCAACCCTAACAATGGCTTCCACCTTCTAAATCTCTTCTAAGCAACTCCTAATCGCTTTCTAATCAAGGATTAAGCTAAGCTACATCAAATCAAGGCAAATCAACACTAAAACAGAGTTGGAGCTGCAGTGTTGCATAGTAATTTGACCCAAAATAGTAGTAAAGTTCAAATCTATCATTCATTTATAGCTAAGGTGAGTGATTTGCATTGTTTTTCACTAATTACAGCTAATCAGGGGTGATTAGTGTTAATTAGTGAAATTATGCACGTTAAAATTATGGAAAATGTGTAAAAATTCTTAATTATTATTTTAGAGATCTAATAAAAATTTGGGTTAATTTGGACATGTTTGGCTAATCGTGTGGTTAAATCATGATTAAGGAGATTAAAGGGAAAACATGGGTTTTGGGTATGTTTGATCTAAAATAACCTATATGCTTGATGTTTTGGCCTTGCTGATTGATCCTATATGATACTTTAACTGTTTGAAATGTTAAGTAATCTTGTAGGAAAGTTAGAATGGTTGAAAACGCCATCTTGTGGCGAATATGGACGATATATGCTCGTTGGAAAATGTGCAGGGTTTCGGATCGGATTATAGGGCCCGGATCGAATAGGAGAACCGGGTAAAGAAATTCGAACCGGACCGAAACTTGGCAAGAAGGAAGGCCATTTGCATTGGGTTGGAATTGGGCTCGGATCGGAAACGAGGGCGAGAGGGATCGGATAGAAAATTGTGAGTATAACCCGAACCGGGCAAGGATTGCAAGCACCGAACCGAACTGGATGAGGACACCAGAACCGAACGAAAGCTGGAGCATGGAAAGGAGGGCTGAACCGAACCGATGTGACATGGAGGACCCTATATACCGAACCGAATCGGATGACCGAACCGAATCGAACGTATGTTCCTACTCTTACGCGACGACTCTTCTGAAGACCCACTCCAATTCGACCAAAACTTGAGATGCAAAGGAAGTCCAAATGGGCAGTTATTACTCAGGATCCAAATGGGGATCAACAAGTTAACGTCATGAGTTGGGCTTTGCTGTGGGACATGGACAAAGGGGTTACCGATGTTTATAGCTTTGACTCACCACTGAGAGACGGATATTGGCTATGGATCAGTGCAGTGGAGTTGTCACGACTCCATTGGGCAAAGTGATCGTAGCAGGGCTATGAGCTAGTGTAGTGGAGTTGTTATAGCTCTTTGGGGGTAGAGTGGACATAGCAAAGTATTAGTGGTTACGGATCAGTGCAGTGGAGTCGTCATAACTCCATGGGGCAGAGTGATCATAGCAAAGAATTGTGTGATCAAAGTGGTGGATATCGTATACTTTACGCACTGAGTGAGAGATGTGAGGATGATTTCTATGTCTGATGTTTGTTATCACCACGACATACACACCCCCTCCCCATTATTTTCACACCATGTGTTAGTGTCACCTTAGAGTACTATACATCCTATTGTGCTAACTCTTTGGTTGCAGGTCCAGGTTCAAGTATGGTTATGTATACATGTTATTGTTCTGTTTTTTGCTGCTTATCGCTCATACCATACTTTTGTCTGACCCAAAGTTTTATGTCTCATCTTATTACTCTGGGTGCTCCTAAACGAGAAGACTAGAGATAGGTTAGCTGGGTATGTACGAGTAGCTATCCGGAGACGAACAGGAGGCTTACAGGTATTACTCCCATATATTCTCCCTGTGTTGTTGTTGGTCACTACTTTGGGCACTAGTAGTGTACCTTCCTATTTTGCTTTAGATACAGTTTTAAAAGTTGTAATAAAGATGGTTTGGATCATAAGCTGTATTTTGAATTTTCCGCTGCTATAATGATTTAGTTTCCAGTTTATGCACTGTCTCGCCTGTTTTATATCAAGTTATGTTATTATTATATTTTGTTCCATGCACTATGAGATATACTATGGGTTTGTTGATGATTCATCGTCTCCTTCCCTTTTCCTTTCTTTTGACGACCGTCCCGTGCTGGTTGGACGTTGGTATTGGAAATGTCAATTGGTGCAGGGGCGGGCCGTCACACTTGGTATCAAAGCCAGATTGCGTAGTTAACCTAGGGAAAGACAACAGGGAGAGATAGTACGTATATGAGAGCGTGTACTTGTTATATTTTGGGTTTTCAGAAGTTACATATATACTATTAGTTTATCTAAGGATGAAGTCGCACTGCACTGGCACCACTATGGAAATGGTTAATCATTTTCTTTTTATAGATTGAACGATGAGCCGATATACGAGGGGAACAGGTTTAGGGGCCAATAATAGGAATGCTCCTGATATGAGGACAATGTTTACTACCTTCATGCGAGAGATGCAGAGAGATGTTCAGGGAGCAGCTCCTAATGCTGCAAATGGTGGTGGTGCAGCGGTGCAGGCGCCTAGGGTCGATTTCGCCAAGCTCTGTAAGGACTACACTAGTCTTGGTGGGGAAGCCGTTCCATGGAACGGAATCGGCTACAGAAGTTCAGGATTGGCTTGATAGTTGCGAGCATATCTTCGAGGATCCAAGAATCGAAGATGCAATGAAGAGAAAGCTAGCATCCCGACAGCTGCAAGGACAGGCTATGAATTAGTCGAACGCTATTAAGGCAGCTACCCATGAGGATCAAGTTACTTAGGATCAGTTTAAGACCCGATTCAGTGATAAATTTATCCCAATTGCCCAGAAGTCAAAGTTGTTTAGGAAGTTCTTGGAGCTTAAACAGAATGGTAGGGCAGTCTCGGAATACATTGCTGAGTTTGATACTTTATCGAAGTTTGGATTATCTCTTATCGATACTGCCAAGAAGAAGAACGAGAAGTTCATAACTGTTTTAGATCAGTACTTGTGAGTAAGGCTTATAAACCATATTGATGAGACTTTTGAATCGATTGTTGAGAAAGCATTGAGATCAGAGAGCCTTTATCCTAAGCCGAAGACTGAAGTCGCTCTACAGAGGGGCCAAAGCCGCAGGCAAGCGGTGAAGGCAAGAATAATTCTCAGAACAAAAGAAAGCAGAATCAAACCAAAGATGGTCACAAAAAGAAGGACATGAAAGATGTAGAGTTATTTAGCTGTGGCAAGAAGGGCCACTATGCTAAAGAATGTCTAGCAAAGCCAGCGGACAGGAAGTGCTTCAATTATGGCCAAGTGGGACATCATAAGGATAAATGTCCACAACCTCCTAAAGAGAAGCAGATTGTGAAAACATATGTTATTAATGTTGTCCCTTCGTCGAATTCCCAAACTACGGCGGATAAAGGAAATAATGTTGTCATTCAAGGTATTCTTTCTATTTATGATGTTCCCGTTCGAGTATTGTTTGATACCGGGGCTTTCCATTCCTTTATATCTAGTGACCTAGTAGATAGGTTAGAATTGGAACCTAAGATAGTCGATAGACCTTTAGTGGTAACAAACCCGATTGGTGGTTCGACTAACCTTAGTATGATTTGTCGAAATTTGGTCTTATCGAGTCATGGTTGTATGTTTGCTTGTAATTGCTTTGTTTTGGGCTTTACTGAGTTTGACATTATTTTGGGAGTCGATTGGCTCCAAAGATATGGGGTGGTGGTAGACTGTGAGGGATTTTCGGTGACTATTAGGGCAGATGATGGGAGGAGGCTAGTGTTTGGTGGCCTACCTAGTGATGAGGTGATGGCTAGTTTTCTAAATTCCCTTGACATTCCGTAGGACGAGTTATCAGGGGTTCCCATTGCTGGCCAGTTTCCGGACATCTTCGTAGAAGTGATCGGACTTCCACCACACCAAGAGATTGAGTCCCGTATTGATTTAGTGAAAGATGCCAGACCTATAGTGATGCCACTTCGTCGTATGGCACCAAGGGAGCAACGAGAGCTCGGGATGTAAATAAGCGATCTTTTGAAGAAGGGATTTATCCAAATAAGTGTCTCAGAGTGGGGAGCACCATTCGTATTTGCCACTAAGACAGATGGTTCCCTTCATTTATGTGTGGACTATCGCGAATTGAATAAAGTTACTACAAGAATAAGTTTGCTCTCCCACGGATAGATGATTTGTTTGATCATCTGGAAGGAGCAAGAGTGTTCTCCCAATTGAACCTCGCGACAGGATTTCATAAGCTCCTTATAACAACCGAAAGTATTCCTAAAACGGCATTTCGGATGCCGTCTGGATTCTATGAGTGGTTGGTCATGTCATTCAGGTTTGACCAGTGCACAGCATATTTTGTGGACCTTATGAATAAGGTATTCAGGGATCAATTGAATAAGTTTGTTCTTGTGTTCGTGGACAATATCTTGGTTTACTCGAGGACAGATGAAGAACACAAGGAACATTTGAGGACAGTGAAGGAGGTGTTGAGGAAAGACCAACTGAAAGCGAAATTTTCTAAGTGCCACTTCTGGAGGAGGGAAGTGAGATTCTTGGGCCATGTCGTTTCAGAAAATGGTATTGCCATGGAACCTGCGAAAGTGGCTACGGTGCAAGATTGGTCTACACCCGAGAATGCAATAGATGTGAGAAGTTTCTTAGGATTGGATGGACATTATCGTAAGTTTATCCAAGACTTCTCTAGGATAGCAGCACTATTAACTCAGTTGACCAAGAAGAATCAAGCTTACGTCTGGGACGAAAGGTGTGAGAATTCATTCAAGAGTCTAAAGGAAAAGTTGACGTGTGCACCAGTGTTAGTTATTCCTAAAGGGAATGAAGAGATGACGGTATACACGGATGCCTGTGGTACCGGACTAGGTGTTGTATTGATTCAAGGAGGTAGGGTTGTAGCTTATGCTAGTCGGCAAATGAAACCGCATGAGAAAAGATATCCTACCCCTGATTTGGAGTTATCAGCGATTGTGTTCGCATTAAAGATGTGGAGGCACTGTCTCTTGGGAAAAAGATTCGAGTTTTTTTACTGATCATAAGTCGTTAAAGTATCTCTTTTCTCAGAAGGATCTAAATCTCTAACAGCAAAGATGGTTAGAATTCTTGGCTTCCAATAATTTCGACATCGCGTATACACCAGGAAAGGGAAACGCTGTAGCCGATGCATTGAGTAGGAGAAATGCCAGTTTAGGGACTATGTTTCTTGAATGGAAGCAACTGGAGTATGTCGCGAGATATGATTTCAAACTAAGTGCGAATTAGATCAAGCAATGTTAGTAAGTTTGACGATCAGACTAACTTTGATTGAGAGGATTGGTTCTAGTCAAAGGGACGATCCTAATCTATTGGAAATCATCTCCAAGGTAGAGATGGGTATCGACGACGAGAGAATGAACAAGTTTGGTCTAGATCGAGAAGGATGGCTTCAGAAGAATAAGAGACTAGCTTTACCCAATGTTAATGGATTGAGAGATGAAGTGATTAGAGAATGTCTTCACTCAAAACTGACTACACATCCCGGTGGTAACATGATGTATCAAGACATGAAGCAGACCTACTAATGGGAAGGGATGAAGAGAGATGTTGGGAAATTTATATCCAAGTGCATGAACTGCCAGGTAGTTAAAGCTGAGCAAAAGAAGCCTAGTGGTTTGTTACAACCACTAAAGATTCTTGAATGGAAATGGGAACAAGTCTCCATGGATTTCGTTGATGGTTTACCAAGGACTATATCAGGTCACGATAGTATTTGGGTGATTGTAGATCAGCTGACCAAGAGTGAAAGGTTTATACCCGTCAAGTCGAATAGAACAACAGCTAAGTTAGCAGAATTGTATATGAAGAGGGTAGTGAGATTTCATGGAGTACCCAAAGGCATTATGAGTGACCGAGATCCATTATTTACTAGCGGGTTTTGGAAGAGCTTACAAGAGGCTTTAGGATCGGAATTACATCTCAGTACCGCATACCATCCTCAAACCGACGTTCAGACGGAGAGGGTGAACTGCATATTAGAGGATATCTTGAGAGCTTATATATTGGAATTTGGTGGATCATGGGATGACCGTTTGCATCTGGTTGAATTTGCATATAATAATAGTTATCAGTCCAGTGTTGGTATGGATCCATTTGAAGCTTTATACGGAAGACCGTGCAACTCACCATCATGCTAGTTAGAAACCAGGAAGAAATTGGTGCTTGGATCGAATGTGATAAGAGAAACCTCAGATAAGATCAAGGTTACCTAACAGCGAATGAAGGCTGTCCAAGATAGGTAGAAGAGTTATGCTGATAAGAGACGAAGAGAATTGAAATTCTCTGCTGGCGACTTAGCGTTTATCAAGATTTCTCCGTTAAAGAGCGTGATCCGATTTGGTAGAAAAGGCAAGCTAGCACCAAGGTTTGTGGGTCCATTCCCAGTTCTAGGGCAAGTTAGAAACTTAGCGTATAAAGTTGGATTACCTGAAAAGATGGCGGGAGTTCACGACGTATTTCATGTCTCCCAGCTAAGGACATTCGTGCACGACCCCAATATGATTATTTCACTGATTCAGTTGGATGACATCGAAGTAGAACCCGAGGCGGTTAGGAACCGCAAGCAGAACCGTATTGTCGAGTACGGTACGAAGCAACTTCCAAGGAAGGCAGTGAAACTGGTCAAGGTTCAGTGGGGTAGTAGCGAGCATGACTGTACTTGGGAAACAGAGGAGAGCATAAGGGAGACGTATCCAGAACTCTTTGCCTGGTAAGATTTTAGTTGCAATTTAGCTATTTTGCATGCTAGGATAGACTTGTTGTGTTACTATGTGTGTTTGATTGTTTGTAAATGGCTGATAGGCATGACGAACCCATTGTATGTTTCAATTAAGGAATTTCGGGGGCAAAATTTCTTAAGGGGGAGAATGTAATGACCCACATTCTACGCATCGGAGGATCGTAGAATATTTATTTCATTTTCATACGAGGTCGTATGGTCATGTAACTTTGGGGAACGACTATTGGGGTCATTTCCCATGTTCATGATTTTTGCCGATTTTTAAATGACAATTTTGCCCCCGGAGAATCTTGTTTTGCCCATAACTTTTTATTGCTAAGAAGTTTTGACCTAAAACCACTTCCATTGGATCCAGATGATGGTTTACCTTTCCGTAGAGTGATCACATCGATCAAACGGACTTACCGTTTGGGAGATATGGCTGAAACAAGGTTTAGAAGGTGAAAAACAACTTAACCGGGCCTAATTAGGGTGATTAGCGGCTAAACCCATTAGGTATTTCGAGATTAGGGTTGCATAAGGGCTGATAGAGGCTAGAGAAATCCTATTTTGTCACTTTCCAACCGCCACAAACTTTCTCTTCAACCCTAACAATGGCTTCCACCTTCTAAATCTCTTCTAAGCAACTCCTAATCGCTTTCTAATCAAGGATTAAGCTAAGCAACATCAAATCAAGGTAAATCAACACCAAATCAGAGTTGAAGCTGCTGTGTTGCAAAGGAATTCGACCCAAAATAGTAGTAAAGTTCAGATCTATAATTTATTTGTGGCTAAGGTGAGTGATTTGCATTGTTTTTCACTAATTACGGCTAATTAACGGGTGATTAGTGTTAATTAGCGAAATTATGCATGTTAAAACTCTGGAAAAATATGTAAAAATTCTTAATTATTATTTTAGGGTTGTGATAAAAATTTGTGTTAATTTGGACATGTTTTGCTAATCGTATGGTTAAATCATAATTAAGGAGATTAAGGGGAAAACATGAGTTTTGGGTTTGTTTGATCTAAAATAACCAATATGCTTGATGTTTTGGCCTTGTTGATTGATCCTATTTGTTACCATGACTGCTTGGAATGTTAAGTAATCTTGTAGGAAAGTTACAATGGTTGAAAATGTCGTCGTATGACGAATATGGACGATATATTCTCATTGGAAAATGTGTAGGGTTTCGGATGGGATCTTATTATAGGGCTCGGATCGGATAGGAGAACCGGGCAAAGAAATTCGAACCGGACCGGAACTTGGCATAAGAGACTTGGAAAGAAGGAAGGCCATTTGCATATGGTTGGAGTTGGGCTCGGATCGAAAACAAGAGCGAGGGGGGTCAGATCGGAAATGGTGAGTACAACCTGAACCGGGCCAGGATTGCAAGCACCGAACCGAACCGGATGAGGACACCCGAACCGAACAGAAGTTGGAGTATGGAAAGGAGGGACGAACCGAACCGATGTGACATAGAGGACCCCATATACTGAACCGAACCAGATGACCGAACCGAATCGAACGTATGTTCCTACTCTTACGCGACGACTCTTCTGAAGACCAACTCCAATTCGACCAAAACCCGAGATGCAAAGAAAGTCCAAATAGGAGGTTATTAATCAGGATCCAAATGGGGATCAACAAGTTAATGTCATGAGTTGGTCTTTGTTGTGGTATGTGTGCAAAGGGGTTGCCGATGTCTATAGCTTTGACTCACCACTGAGAGACGGATATTGGCTATGGATCAATGCAATGGAGTTGTCATGACTCCATGGGGCAAAGTGATCGTAGCAGGTCTATGAGCCAGTGCAGTGGAGTTGTTATAACTCCACGGGGCAGAGCGGACATAACAAAGTATTAGTGGTTAAAGATCAATGTAGTGGAGCCATCATGACTCCATGAGGTAGAGTGATCGTAGCAAAGAATTGGGTGATCAGAGTGGTAGATATCGTATACTTTACGCACTGAGTGAGAGATGTGAGGATGATTGCTATGTTTGATGTTTTCTATCACCACGACATGCACACCCCTCCCCATTATTTTCACACCATGTGTTAGTGTCACCTTAGAGTATCATACATCCTGTTGTGCTAACTCTTTGGTTGTTGGTCTAGATTCAGGTATGGTTATGTATACCTGTTATTGTTTTGTTTTTTTGCTGCTTATTGGTCATACCAGACTTTTGTCTGACCCAGAGATTTATGTCTCTTCTTATTACTCTGAGTGCTCCTAAATGAGCAGAGTAGAGACAGGTTAGCTAGTTATGCACGAGTAGCTGTCTGGAGACGAGCAGGAGGCTTACACGTATTACTCCCATATATTCTCCCTGTGTTGTTGCTGGTCACTACTGTGGGCACTAGTAGTGTACATTCCTATTTTGCTTTAGAGACAGTTTTAAAAGTTGTAATAAAGATGGTTTGGATCATAAGCTGTATTTTGAATTTTTCGCTGCTATGATGATTTAGTTTTCAACTTATGTACTGTCTCGCCTGTTTTATGTCAAGTTATGTTATTATTATATTTTGTTCCATGCGCTGTGAGATATACTACAGGTTCTTTGATGATTCATCATCTCCTTCCCTTTTTCTTTCTTTTGTCGACCATCCCGTGCTGGTTGGACGTCGGTACAGTGCGTTTCATTGGAAATGTCGGCTGGTGCGGGCGGGCCTTCACAAATATGAAGGATGTTGTCCGAAAAAAGGTTGCACAGATGTGGAAGAATAATAAACAGTATCTAGATTTGTCAATTGAACATCAATCTAATCAAATAGAAATTATTTTATTACTTCAAACAAGTAGCAAGTAACTATAACAAAGAAACAAAGAGACGCACAATATTTATACAGGTTCCACAACCATTGGATAGTATACGTCCAGTCCAAAGCAGAAAGGTTTTATTCTATATGAGAGAATTACACGAGATTACAAAATAGGTGTTTACATATCTAAACCTCAAAATTAGGCTTAATAAGAAGAGACACTCCATTAGGAGATCACTGGCTCATTTCATGATGAGTTTACAATGAGGTCTACCTTCAATGTATACCCAGTGAAATATATGTGACTCATCAATTATATTACCATAATGTAGGCAAATTACATTGACAACAAATTATGAAGACATAGCAAGTAATTCACCCGTTTCTTTTAGCAAAGGTAGAAAAATAAACACATATAAATGCAATTACCAAGAAAGAATAATATGTAAATCTTCTTGCATATATTATTTCTTAATCTTCATATGCTTTTATTTCCCTGCCATCTCATATAAATTCTTTCCAATAATTATTCATTTCCATAAAACACATGCAATTTCTTCTCCCTTTTCATATTTGTTTCCACCATGTTATGATTTTGTATAACTAAAAGTTAACACTCCACCTTGATGTAAAATCACATTCTCCAACACCCCACCTCGAATCAAATTCTCGTATCAACATAAAACTCTTCAAAAGAACTCCACCTTAAACCAAAATCCTGTAGTGAGAAAGAAAACAAAAATAAATATCTACCTAATGGGTTCCATCAAAGCTATCCACATCACCCCTTGTTAACAAGCTTAGACTATGTCCCCATCCACCAAGAAAATGTTGCAAATATCCAAAATCAAAAGAAGACAGATTCCAAAGTAATCTCAACACCATCAAGGCCAAAAATAATTCTCTCAATCACCAATTCAAATACGAAGCCAAAATTCAAATTTTCTATGCAAGATAAATCTCTCTCCTTCCACATACCTGCCTGTAGTATCACTCCATTAAGACGACATCACAAAATTGGCGATGTATAACAATGGCACCAAAGCCGCCAAAATCAGCTCTCTAAACCGAACTCTCCAAGATGGCGTCACAAGTCAGTAAGCCTCAACGGTATCAAATCCATCTCCAAAATCAACTACATCAGATATAGTTTCTAAATTTAATGGCCCCTTCAGCACATTAAACTATTTATCATATAACGCTCATACAACGTGAGTAACACCTAACAAATTTCCACCTTGGCGAGCATTTCTCAAATAAACTTGAAGTTATATAGAGTCCTCAAAGACTTAAAAGGTCGCTAACACCTCCAGCGGTTTGTCTTAGGTCGCTATGCCTCTAAGTCATTTCGCCAAGTTGTTTTTTAAAAAGAGCCTGTTTTCTACGGTTGGTCCAGCCGCATTCTAAGATATAACTCCACCTTAATGAGAATCCAGAGCTCAAGCTACATCAAAGTTCCAATCCTGGAACACTCTTCTCTCTCAACATAATCCTCTCCACCAAAGTCTCATTTCCCTCCAAAATAGTAATAACATAATCACTACTGAATCTACCAACCTTTGTAGAAATAATTGATGCATAATCTAAAACAAATCACCTAGCTCTGATACCAATCTGTTGTGTGAAAAAAAGGTTGCACAGATGTGGTAGAATAATAAATAGGATCCAGATTTGCCAATTGAAAATCAACCTAATCCGATAGAAAATATTCTATTACTTCAAACAAATAGTGAGTAGAGACGCACAATATTTATACTGGTTCCACTACCATCGAGATAGTGTACGTCCAGTCCAAAGGAGATATATTTTATTCCACATAAGAGAATTACAAGAGATTACAAAATAAGAGTTTACATATCCAAACCACGAAATTAGGCTTAACAAGAAGAGATATTTCATTTGGGATCACTGGCTCCATGCCAGGATGGATATACAATGAAGTCTACCCCCAATATATAGCCAGTGAAATATATGTGATTCATCAGTTATCTTACCAATATATGGTAAGAAGATAATAGAGGCAAATTATAATGACAACAAATTGTGCAAACATAGCAAGTAATTTATCCATTTCTTTTAGCAAAGATGAAAAAAAATAAACATATATCAATGCAATTACGAAGAAAGAACAATATGCAAATCTTCTTGCATATATTATTCCTTAATCTTCATATGCATTTATTTCTCTGCCATCTCATATAAATGCTATCCAGTGATTATTCACTTCTATAACGAACACATCCGATTACATCTCCCTTTGCATATTTGTTTCCACCAATTTATGTTTTTGTATCACCAAAATTTAACAGAGGAAAACATGTATTGTACACATCTCTTCCTTATTAAATCAAATGTCATATTTTATAAAGGAAAATGAAATATGTACATAAATTTATAATAATCAATGGATGTTCTTCCCAAAAATTAAATCATAGAAGAATCTAAATATAACAAAATTAGAATAATAATTATAATCAGATTATTATCCTATCATCCAAAGTTAAAGATCTGTAGTAAACTAACAAATTATTCAAACTATAAAATCTTTATGATTGGTTTCTTAATCCTGGTAAAAGACAACAATTTAAAATAGATCTGCGAAAGAATTTATAAGCAGAAGATTATTCATTTAAAAAAATAAGAAGTTTACAATCCATAAGAACAATAGGTCTTGTGCATAAGAGTCAAAGTAAGACAATGAGATAAATTTGATATCATAAAATAATAAATATAATATTCTATCCATATTGAAGAATTAATCATAAACTTCAGATCTGAATTATAATCATGAATTCAACTAGAATCTGTTTTAAATTCAAAAAATATGTATAAATAGAGAACATACATATATTAGAAATATGGATGTGAAATGAGATTTAGGACTGAAAGAGAAAATCAAACCAATCTAGATCTAAAAAATAGTACCTCGTAAGCGTAAATGTTGATTCACTCTTCTTCTCTGTGCTTTATCCTTCTCCAATCAGTATGTGTATGGAGATACAAGTCTTATTTTATAATTTGAGAAGAATGTGTAGGGGACGGGGATAATAGAGCTTCACTCTAGCATCTAGTAATTATGAGAAGTGAAGAAAGGATTAGGCCTTAATTTACAGGAGTAAGAAACAATCACAAATGTATGAATTAATTTTATTAAATCTAAGTCATCAGGCCAAAGTAAAACAATAATTTAACCTTAAGGGTGGTCGACCGCCCTTGTAAGGGGCCGATCGCCTGGTCCATCAATCCCCATTAAAGTCGACCTATAGGTCCAAAAATTAATGTAATTTCATGATTTATTATTTATTTCTGTTTTGTATTTATTTTTATTCGTAACTCTCCATATGGTCTTCGATCACAAAACTCTAAATATGATAGTTGCTCAGAATTTCGTTAAGAATGCAATGATGCAAGTTTCGTAGGCAAACAATGTTTGCGAAAATGTTTTTTTTTGCAACTTAACAAATTAAACATAATAAATAACTCAAAATCTGAAGGGGTGTTATGACTTTGTACCCAAAGTTTTAATCATTCTTTCTTTGATGTCATCCTCTCTCATCGGTTTCTAAGATATATATTGCTTTTAGAGGTCTATAGGTCATTATATAAAATGGAAAGAATTTGTATTAGAGATACCATTATTATCACGCACCGAATTTGCCCCACCTCCGAAGAGATGGGAAAACGCGGATTGTATGAGAACACGACGCCTCAGAACACAAACACGATAACATTTCATTGCTATTACAATAATTTACATCAGAGTATAAGAATATATCAGAGATTAAAATACCTAAATTCAAAATGTATGAATACATGGTATAGCGGAAATACATCAACTAACACAACTGAAGAAAATACGCGGATACAAAGCTTTCTGAATATAGCTCCAGCTTTAATCCAGGATCCTATGAAAAGAAGTATCTGCAAATCCAAAACTACTAGCTTCCCGTGTGGAAAATATGGGCACCCAGAGTTTAAGTAGAAACAATAAACTCCGAGTTAGTCATGGGACTGGTGTGAGAACTAAAACAGTTATTAACTTTATTTTAATGTTGGGTAAATCAAGAGACCATGCTATATAACACGGAATGGGTTTTCTCCCAAGAATACCATAAAACAAACAACATAATGCTAGAGAAAAAATGAAGCTATTATAAGACTCAGGCCGCATCACACAATGCAACGCAAGCCGGAGGATAAAGTTTTACCTTATAACAGCCAAACATGCTTGATACGCGGAATTTATCTTTTACTATTATTATAAGTGAAGAAATCAACTTCAAATATAAATGTATCAGTCATAGGAGGCATAGGTACCATTATATTATGTCGCCATATAGGTTTACAACTAAAATTGTAAAATCGCATATAGGAAATTGGGTTTCCTTCTACGAACCAAGGCAAGCGATCGTCCTTACCTATTCGAGACACACTAGCAATGCCTCAGGATCATGCCTCTGGGCAATCTTAGATTAGCCGCATAGCCGGTCAGTTGTCGCTGATTAGTTATATCATAAACTATACGTTAGCCGGTTCTATCGAACCTCCAAAATGGTCAGCAACGTCGACCATCTAGGACCTTTTAGTCGGTCCAGATATCAAATCCCAAGTACTGCGCCTCAACATCTGCATAAGTAAAATGTCTGGGATCCATACCATGACATCACTCGTAGCTAGAAACTAACATATATCCATTTCCATACGTTCCTCATCCATTTTTTGGTTCATACCAGGGTGTGAGGCTCGCGAATTAACGCTACACAAAGCTATGCTATTTAAAGCCGTGCTTTGATCATCAACCACAAAGCCTTGCTTTTCAACAAAAGCTTTTATCCATGCATCTCAGCATGCCACATTATCAAATCCATATTATACCATTGATTTCCACCAATGCATAACCTCTAAGCTCGTACGTCTCTAAGAAGGGTATTAAGCAAGAGAATAAATTCCCCGCCACCAAACAGATATGTATTTAGCAGAGATCAATGAATACAGTGCGAAATACAATGTCAGACATACAACCCATTTGCAAGTCCGTTCTGGATCTAAACGAATCCAGAGGCACCTTATTCCACGTCCCATATGTCCAATACAGGAGAGAGGCCCACGCATATCCGGTCGATCTCCAAGTACGTTTGGATAATCACCACTTATTTCTTTGTCTTGTGTGTACATCCCAATCAAGACATCAGTAATCATCCAAACGATGTGAAGACCTTCGGTCTTCAACCACCGTCTTCATATCTCCGACTTTTAGTCGCCATATCAGTTATTCAGAATGGGTTAAACCCAGTCTTTTCGAATAATTCGCGTATCTTATAATCAAATGCTATAAAAAACATCATATGCCTCATTCCAATCCAGAATATTCTTTTATTCAAATATTCTTCGAAATCATTTGAAAAGATTTTATTATCTTTTCTCAACGTAAACCATATTAAGGCTTATCAACTTGTCGGGATTAGCGAACCTTACCAAAGTAATCATTTATTATATTATTCCAATCTCAACTTATTAATCCCCTAGAGCAAAACTGGTAGTACTCCATATTTAACAACCATTGTGTTATCGGTAAAATTAATTACCATTCAACGTTTCAAACCTAATTAAAGATTTAACTATCACATGGAGTAAAACTAGTAGTACTCCGTTCTCGAACCTTTCTTAAATTTGGTAAATTTAGTTACCTCGTTCACGTTTCAATCTAATTAAAGATTCATTAAAACTCCATTTAGTCTTAATCTCAAAAATCATTACTTAATGATTATTTAACTTTATGAAAATCAATCCTGTCACCAATGTCGCTTAAAACATAATTCACGATATACCCAAATCATCTTCCATCAAAATGGAATCTTCACGGAAATCATAACATATATAATCGATATTAAGTTCTGTATCGGACTAATACTATAAATGGAATAATGGCAAAGCCTTTTAAAATTCCATAAATAGTAAAGGCCTTCCTTCACGGAAGTTCATCTCGATTATCACTAAATCGAATTCCTTTCAATTCCAATTTCTTTTATTAAATTGGAAAACTTTACATTGGAAAATCCCATTAAATCTTAATTAAAAGATTTATAAATTCGAAATCATATGTTCCAAGTTAATTGGGTTTAAGAACTAATGTCATTTAATACATCGTTCACAATGAACCACCAATTAACTACCATTTAATTCCAATTATATTAGTTAATTGGAAAACTTCATTAAATCTGGATTAAAAATATTTATTCTTTTCTCAACAGGGTTTAAGAACAATGTTATTGAAGACACCATTCACGACAAACCCAAATTCCAATTTCTCGATATCCATTATGAAAATAAATGAAATCGATAGAAAACTTTGCTCGAGTTAAAATGGAGTGTACTAACTTAACTTGGCTTTATATTTCATTCTTTTTGTATCCATCCAAAATTGGACATCAAAATCATATTTTGCTTCTTCACTGAATATAATATCAAAATATTCGTTTATATTCTAAACCGAAATGTGACTCAATAAATTACTATATCATTTTATTTATATGGATTCAATACATCACATGAATTCAAAAATAGTGATAAACAACTATTAAACATCCAATTCACATCCAGGGTGTAATCTACAACTGTATAAGAATTAAATTATTAAATAATGCTTACTACAGTCTGTCGATCAATCGATTGACATACAACTAAACACAAGAGAGATGTGTGAAGTTATTATTATCCCCAGACCCGTGTGGGGTTTTCAATCAACAACCAATGATTATTATTTGCATACTTGGGCGATGTGTAAAATTATCGTTCCAATACCAGTCTAGGGTTTACATCACAATCCGTGTGAATTTATATATTATTTTCAAAGTTTAATAATGATAACATTTAAAACTGTAACATCCAACAAACAACAAATAAATATTGCAATCACAGGCAAACTATATATATACTCAGCTATAAAAATAAATAACTGTACAAAATGGTTGAGTGAGAGAGTTCTCACCTTTGGTATCCACTCCATCTTCTTTAATTGATGATTTATAAAACTATTTTGTAAGAATTGGACTGCTGAAATCTACGATTAGTGAAACTGACAAGCAACAAACGAAGTCGAAATGGGCTGAAACTCGGCCAGGAAAGAGCCTGGATGGATCTAAACTGTTGACCGTGGTCACCATAGGTCAATAGTCCAAAAACAGAATTTAGAAGTCTGACCAAAAATTTAGACGTCTGAATTTACATTTTCCTGAACCAGCAAGGATTTAGTTCATTTTTGAGTTATTTCAAATGTTTGAATTTTTTTTGACTAGACATCTGTATTAAAATTCAGACGTCTGAATTAAAAAGTTCAAACATCTGAATTATGTTGCTGATGTTTTTTAACTATTCGTAGCAAGTCAGATGTTTGGCTCAAAATATTCAGACATCTGAATCTGGGCCTGAGCACAATTTTGTCTAGAAAACATGTTCAAAATGATAACCGCAAATGCCCGAAGGCCTATGATATTATATACATGCAAATGAGGCTTCTAAAACTCACCGAAGCAACCCATCATACCAAATTTACATGCACAAACATTCATACAAGAGATTTGCGATGATTTTGATTATAAGTTCAAAATCGAGCAAATTCTCTAACCAATGCAATCAAATGTGATTCAAGCAACTTATGAAGACTTAAGACTTTGCTGGGGAGATAATGGAGCTTCACAAGATCACCAAATCAACTAGTATCATATGAATTAGATCGTGTGGACAATCCTCATCATAATTCACAATTTTATGAAACTAACACGAGCGAATCGGAAAGTGTATACATCTCTAACCAATTCATATGCATATACCAACTCTAAATGAACTTAAATGACACTATACAAGCTAATAGCTTGTGGTATAGACACAAAGAACTCACAAAGATCTGACCTTTGCTTGCTAGAAGTAAGAAATCAATCCAATGACAAGCTAGAACAGTCTCTCTTCGATAAAAGTACTAGAATCAACAATCTAGGATCATATGAACATGTTTCCTAAGAATTAGGTCATAGGAAATCTTAGAAATCAAAGAGGAAACAAATTTTGGAAGATGGAGAAGATGAAGAGGAGCTTACCTAAGCTTCTACACTTGATTTGCACTTGATTTCAACAAGAATTGTAGCTCCTAGAATTAATTAGGTTTAGGGAATTTTAATTTCCCATTCCCTATCCTCATTTTTCTAATTTTGATGAAGTGAGGAAGTGAATGAAGAGGAGGGGCTGATTTAGGAATATATGGTAGGATAGGTTTAGCCAAACTGTAACACCCCGTATTTCTTGTGAATATTAAAGTAACGAATTAAGGAATACTTAATTTTAAAAGTAAGAACTAAGGGAAACGGGTTATGTAACACCCCATGGCCATTAATGTCACTCACAAAGGGAATGCATTAATGTCATGAAACATTATAGTAGTATAGAATAGATAAATTACAAGAATAAATAAATAAAACACAACAGAAGATAAAACTTATTTCGTAGCATCATAACTTCAAAACAAGCTTACATAAGTAGTCTCCAAAAACCATTACAACAGGATCAATTGTCTTTTCCAAAAACTTCAAAGTACATAAAGAAGCAAATACTTAAATAACATAAATGCATAAATCCACACTGAGCATAAGCAAAGCCGTAAAGATGAGAGAGTCCAAAGCGATATATCTACTCACTTCAAGCAACTGAAAGAAATCGGCATAAAGCTGTAGTATTCCTTCCTTGCAAACCTGAGGGGGGGGGGGGAGGAAAGAAAAGAGGTGGAAACAAAATGGGTCAGACATAAAGTCTGGCGAGTCCAATAATTTTAACAAATAATAGGTAAGGTAAATGATCAAGACATAAATAGGTATCATGATACGGGTGTAGCATAGAAAAGGTAGATAAAAAGGATGGACAAGATGATTCCATTCCTAAGTACTAAGACAATCCTACACCTTGGCTAAGCGAATAACCCTCCAAGTACTAACCCCGAAGACCGAAGTCAACATCAGACTAGCACCCAAAGGACTATCCAACTCAACCAACATGTATTACGTTACACCGCACTTTGTTAAGTTACACCACATTACTTAATTACACCATACATCTACTAGTCTCTATTCACTAAAGGTTGATCCCTTCCCACTAATTGTACCCACATGACAAACTTGGTAGTTACTTGTACCTAGCTGCTATCGTAGGTGCCGGCTTGCTCCTACCACCGCCAAGGTACCCTTACCCTACCCATTCGATCGGCTCCCTAAACCCCGTAGGCACCCGTGCTGGCCCCATAGTGCGATGTATCACTCCCCAAAGTGGCAACCCCGATACCAACATAAAATGCACGACCATACCTACACGATGCAACAACGTCTTACCTACCAGCCCGGACCCATGCTCGCACATGAACCCGTTGGACTTGAGTTGCCACCGCTATTCACGTTTTGACCTCTTACAATCAAGTCCAGTAAGCGTGCCCCAACCCCGGCCTAGGACCGGGCCCAATTAGATACTCAAACGGGTTACTGGTTGAAACGGGTCCCCATCCGACACAAGCCTCCCACCCATGCTTGGTCCCCACTAGGTTTTTCTCCCACTTAACCATTTTAGTTTAAATGTCCATGTCTTACACATGCTACGGTTAAGTCCATACTTACATGTCATAATTTAGATGTCTTATCTTATTTCGGTTAAGTCCATATTTACAGGTCATAATTTACATGTCACCCCACTTAACCCACTAACCATACCCATGTCTTATTATGGTTAAAATTCCTTAATTCATTCCTTATGTCGAACGGTGCATGACGTTCCACATTAGACCGAACACTTTGTGGCCGCTGGATTTGCCGGGCGGTTCGGGGCAGTCTTACGCCACAAACCGGGTCGTGTCATTAACCGTTATGCCTACAATTCATTCCTTTGACCTCTCACATTAGACGTCTAATTGTGGCAGCTTGATTTGCCGGGCGGTTCCGGGCAGTCTTATGCCACAATTGCGCCGAACCTCGTGTCAAAGGTTTATTAATAATAGTATTTCACCCATACCCAGTTTTCATGTCATGTATATCCAATTAAACATGTAATCATGTTTATAATATTGCCTATTCTAAATTGTCACTAATTACATATTAATTAGCCTCAATTACAAATTTACAATTATAGGAAATTTCATCAATTCCATGTAATTCATACCCAAATATGCCAATTCACATATTATCCAATTATCCAAAATATCCAATAATATCAAATTTTCCATATTTCACATATTCCCATCGTTCCCACGTATTCGCATTTGCGCGTATTTTTAACATAGGCTCGAAAGTAGACTAGATCCAAAAATAAAAGGAATAGGGATAAGAAGAGAGAATCAAATCACAGAAAATTGGAATTAACACAACATCATGAAATAAAGGGGCATGTAAACTGGCATAGAGGCATAATGACAGATTCAACATGAATAAACTAATAAAAGGTATGAACTTTACATAGAAATATAGGCATATGATGACATGAATAAAAAAGGTGAAGACTTGGATGAGATTTAAATAACATACATACATATGAATCCTCTTTACAACTTCATCATGTTACTTTTGATCCCATTATATTGTGAAAATCACCGTACTCACCTTTCGTGGTTAAAGAATAGAATTATGCACTGAAATTGGTGTAGAAACGTTGCGGTGTTGCTGATTTATCTTCCTGAATTGTTGTAGAAGCTCTTATATTTAATTTGAGTTGAAGTTGAACATTTGAGATTTGATTTAGAGGCGGCGGCTAGGGTTTAAGAGAGAATTTGACAGCATAATGGTGTCATAGATAATATTTATGAATTAGGGTTAGGTCTTAGGGTGTATATATAGGTGTAGGAAGTTATTTAGGCCTTAGGATTAACCCTAGAACTGATCTGGACCACTCAGATGCCATATTAGCCCTTAGGGAGAATCAGGCCACGGGTTGGCAGCCAAACACCCTTAGGGCTCGGGTCGA
>JASFAX010002910.1:0-44302 GCA_030737875.1 Allium sativum
ACATTGCCAATTCTCAACATATAATGGTGTCTATAAATATAATCCTCTAAGTACATAAGTCTCAGAGGAGTGCGTTAAGCTAAGAGAATAAATTCTCCGCTACCAATTGATTAGCATCAATAGAAACCAATTGGTTATGTTGTAAAATGCAACGTCAGACACATATCAATTTACAAGTTCATTCTGGGTTTGAACAAAACCGAAGGCACCATATTTCTCTTTCAATAAGGGAGAGAGGCCCTTGCATATCTGGATAATCAACAAGTACATCCAAACTACTGCCACTTTGATTTTATAATGGGAGATACCCAAGGCATCAGCAAGAATTCCATTCGATGTAGAGATTTCCGGTCTTCCACAAACTTTAATATCTTTGACTTTTAGTTCGTCATCTAATTATTCAATATGGGTTAACTCCGGTCTTTTCGAAATAATTAGCATCAAAAGAAAATCCTTTTTAAATCATTAACTCTCTAATTAAGTCTCCTTTATTTGGAAATCATTTCATAAGATTAGATCTTATTTCCAGATTTGGTTAAGCTATTGGGCTTCCAAACATCTTTACAATTCTTTTCAACCTTATAAAAAAGTTTACCAAAGGGTTAGATTCGATTTGGGAATTAAAATCCCTTATCTCAAAACATTTCTCAAAAACAGTTACAAAAGGCGTTGCAAAATAGCCTATTTCTAATCAACAGGTTTTTATCAATCAAAACCATATATATTTGGTCCAAAACCCTTTCAGATCATTTATTATAATTTATAATGATTTTTTCCTATTTTTAATAATTTAAAATAGCTTATTTCCCTAAAATCCGATTTAAAATCCGATTTCGGGTCACTACCGGCACTAGCGCTTTTTTATTCAAATTTGATTTGAACTTATTTCAAAATCTAACTGATGGATCTTAAATATTTCCTTTGCATTGGAAAAATCTTTAATTTCGAATAAATGTTTTTCGTTTCAGGAAAATCCGATGGTTGGATCTTCCGGTACGTCAATTTGAAGTTAATGGTCAAAGTTCGCGAACTATCGCTGTGCGACTAGTTCTATTCGGACCAAACTTCAATTTATATTATAAATTCAATAATATTTTATTATTTGTATAAAACATATATAATAATTCTCCAAAAATATATTTTCAATATTTAACTTCAAATTCAAATATTCTATTATTTTAATATTATAATATTATTTATTTATTTATTTTTTGAAAAAATGATTCTTTATTACAAAAAAATATTACAAGAGAATCAAAGAGGATACATATACACTAATAAATAACAAATAATATACAAATCCAACATCCTCTTTGAATGTTAAACAAACGACTCTTACATAAGACGACAAAATGACACATTTAAAATGAAAAGCTCTGACAACCCGCATGCCAAGCCCCCTTGATCGACGCTAGTCTATGAATTAGAAAAGCGCGACATTTGTAATAAATTCTGCAAGCATACAGGCGTGTAGCATACAGGTCGAACACAGGGAGGTGAATTAAATCAAATTATTTATCTAACCTCTTGGGCGAGTTAGACGAAACTGGAGGTTGATTTTGCAAAACAAAACAAAATTAAAACTGTAATTTGATTCAGAACAGATCTAACTGAACCGACGATCAAATCACAATTTCAATGGAAAAGCAATGAAACTATGAATTAGATTTGAATCTAATCAAATCCAATTTGACCTAAGAAAATAATAAAAAGCAGAAATTGAAATTGCAGAAATTGAAATAACAAACAAGAATTAAAATTAGGATTTCCGCTGAATCTAATCAGACGGTAAATCACTAATGCAAATAAGTGCAAAATACAAATAGTGTTCTACCGAATCTAATCGTGTAGACAACACTAGTTGCTAAGAAAACAAAAAAATGCAGAAAATAAAAGAGAAAGAAGAACTTTTATTAGAACAATGGAATAAGAGATGAGATGGTGGCTACAAGGTTATTACAAGGGTATATATAGGGTAGATAGCCAAACCCTAACCCTAATACAAATGGGCCTAGTCATTACATCACTAATTAGTTTATAATGAGAACATCAAATGGGCCTTAGTTAAATTGGAGACAAATTTGGGCCTTTTCTCTTTTCCTCTTGCTTTCTTGACACTTCTTCATTGCTTTGTGATGTGCATGGCCTTTTTATCAATCCTTTTCTTGTCCAACAGCAACTATAGGTGATATCTTCATCTACAATTCTTCAAAATGCAAATACACAGCAAATTGAACTCTATTTCTCTACATTTCTGGTTGCATGCGGACTGGGTTGGAATATCTGTAAAAATAACAAAACAATACCCAAGTAATATTTATTTATATACAAAAGACGAGATATAAGAGCATAGAATAAACACATTTCTATGTCAATCAAATACCCCCACACTTATCTTTTACTCGTCCTCGAGTAAAACAAGAAATGAAAAACTAACTAGATAGGTCACACTTTCGTAGGAGACACGATTGCATTGAGCGTATGCAACAAGCCGTTAAACCCCTAGGTGTCCCTAGTAGGACGAGTGGTGTCTCGTGAGGGTTTTCAGCGGATACTACCCACAAAATCCAAATGTAGTATGCTATGATTCTAATGAAACTACATGAATGCAATGGACATATGCAAATAAAAACGAAAAAAAATGAAAACACGACTTGTTTCAGGAAAGTGGTACAACAAATTAAGTTAACAATTTCTAATCAGTTGATTTTATTTTAGATACCTCAACTTGTCACAAATTTTCAATATAAATCAAGTTTTCAAATGTTAAATTCCAGTTTGGCCAGTTAGTTCGGTCGATAACATAGTGCAGCCATGAAATAAATTCTTAGTTTGCTTGACACAGTTTGCAAAGTGGTATTCTAATTTTCTCATGTATGGCTAGTCAAATCAATAAGGTCAAGAAGTGTTTGGGTATCATCGCTTATTCTTTATTCTATAAAATTTTAAGATTTATGATTAAGTACATACACCTAACTAAAAAGACCAAGGTTTACCACCCATGCACTGCCTTGCGGACTAACGGAGAGTGGGTAAAGAGCTTGGCGGATTGTGCAAGCCGACTTTGACTTTGTCAACAACGTGTCGGTAATCCTTAGGTGTCCAATCTCATAAAATGAGACCAAGATATTCCAACGCTGACTTTGTCAACAACGTGTCGGATAGAGCTTGGCGGGTTTGCACACCAACGCTCGATATACAAGCAATGTTGGATACCCTTGGAATACTATTATTATTATTATCGAAAATATAAGCACAAAAGAGCGTTACGCGAATTCAACTTAACACAACTTAGTTTTAAAGATTTGAAAAGCCAATATAAGTATTTTAAGTCCTCCACTTATTTAAACAAAGTCTACAATATAGAATAGATTTCATGGCCATCACCTAAGAATCTCCCTATGTACCGGTTACACTATTATCCCTCAAAATTAAACTTTTCATTATATTTCCTATTCGATCTAAGTTGAGAGAGAAAAATACTATCAACTGGCTAAAAATTGTAAACTTATTTTGCTGTATCAATTGAAAATGAGTCGTATTTCAAAAAAAAAAAAATGGCATGTTACTACAATCTAAAATGTATGAAGGTCTAAAAAAAAATTATGGCATGTTACTACAATCTAAAATGTATGAAGGTCCTATTTAAATGATGAAAATAAAAGAAATAAAAACAAAGAAAAATGAAAATGGATGAAATGCAGACTCCCCCCCACACTTGAATTAAACAGTGTCCACACTGTAATTTTTTTCTATATTTGAAAGAGAGTACCCAGAGGTGTATCAAATGCAAAATAATTTGAAGAATGAAATGCAGTTTAACTATATGTGAATGCCAATCATATGTGAAATGATATATGTGTTTGCGATGCACACGATGCAAAGAATTCCACCAACTTTTCCCCCCACACTTGGTTCTAGCCCTATGGGTCCCATTCCCACTGTGTCTAGGCATGTTTTCCAGTAAGCAAAAGTTTTTGAAAACCATCTCATGATTAAACCTAGATTTATAGTCCAGGAGATAAATATCTAGGGTCATCCTAACATGAATTTTTTCAATCAAGCCAGCATTCCAAAGATAATTCATGTGTTCAACGAATTTATCAGTGTAATTGTTCAAAAATTTGTGATCGTATACAAATTCAGTGAAATTTGAATTCTGAGTGTTGTTCAAGAGTATGTGATCACCTTTCTCAATTGACAAGGTATTTTTGACACTGGCAATTTCAAGTTCGTTTGAAATTTTCTCAAGGTTAAAATTTTTGAACTCGTGACGTGAATCTACCTCTTCCTCATTTGGCAACTCATCCTCGTACAATCCGAGAAATTCATGTTCATTAAAATCCATTTCCACTTCTGTGTTTTTGAAAAATTCAACATTTTCATTTGGTTCAAATTCAAAAATTTCAAGTTTCTCGCAGTCTGAACAAGAAAGATCAAAATCGAAGCTAAAACCTTTTTCCCGAAAAGAGTTGAAATCCAAATCATTTGTTGAATTTTGAACAACTTCATCCAGGAGATTATTCTCAATTTCCAAAGTCGTTACTTGAAAATTTCCAATGTCAGCAAAGAATGGATTATTTCCTGATTCATCGCTTGTTTGAATTTGATTTTGTTGCTCTCGTTGTTCTTTCAAAGATGTCAATAAATAAAGAATTTCATCCATCTTTCTATCTTTTTCATTAAGCTGTCTATCTAGCCTTTCTACCCTCTCTCTAAAAATGTTAAGACGATCGTTGATTTGAGAGCTCTCGTTTTGGATTTCTTGATTTTCAACATTATAATCCACATCAATTTCACAATCAATATTATTTCCAATGTGGTAGTTGTTTGAATTTTCAGAAAACTGACAATGATATTGGAAATCATTTTGATCATAGAAATTTTGTTCATAACCAAAACTGTTAAAATTCGAGTGAAAATTGCAATTTTGGTCATTTTCAAGATGTTGATATGGGTTATAATTTTGAAAATTTTGGTTTACAACCCCATATTGATGTGGATCAAAGTTATATTGGGATTCAAAACTATTTTCATGTGGATGTGGCCCATAATCGAAATTGTTGAAATTTGAATTGAAATCGCCATTTCGATTATAATCATGGTTTTTAAAATGTTGGTCATTTTGAAAATATTGAAAATTGTTGACATTGGCTTCACCAAATTTTGGAAAATCTTGCTTCATGAGTTGTATTTCATACTCGTACTCTTCAAGCGAACGTCTACTCCGATTATTATCCCACATTTCTCTCAATGATTTTTTTGAATCAGACATTTTAAAGAAATCACGACAAAACAGAAATTATTCTTACTTCAAAATAGTATAAAAGAACGAGTTGTGCTCTATTAATTAACTGACTCAATTAGAAGGGGGAAGAGGGTCTTATGGCCGTTCACGTATAGTATAAAACTAAGGGATACGACCAATGTTTTACGGGTAGTATGCAACCTCTTTTGCTAAAAGTTCAATAAATTGAACTAATATATACGCGATCCAATTGTACGAGACAGTCAACTTCACAAAGCACCACTTTTCAGTTATATTATTTTGAAAATCAAAATCACGTGTTAAAATTGAAAATCGATGAGAGTGATTAGTTATGGAAAACCGTTCCTCACCACAAATTCAGAAATATCAGTCACAGAACAGACACAGAAATATAAATTGCAGAATTAAAATTTACATTCAAGCCGCTGCCCCTGCAGAATTTTTTTACAACAATTGTCTATATTTTTTTTCTTTTTCCTTTTGCAGCAGAGCACCTGTAGAGTTTTAAAAGTTTTCACCTTGATCGGCAGTCCTCCAGTGAATTTGGGAAGCGCTAGCGCGTTCACACCCCACTTGGTGTGCAACCGCTCCAACCCATCTGAATCGTCCGCTGCTTTCTGTTGTTGTCCCTTTCTATTAATTGTTTGACTGCGCTGCGGCACGGGTTCGGGCTAGGAGCCCGAAAAAAAAAATTTAAGACCTTTTTTAAATTTCAGCTGTACCTGTTTTTGAAAAATTCTCTCTTTTTTTTTCTTTCTTTCATTTTTTTTTAGAGAAAAAAAAAAGCGGACAAATAATGAAGAAAAAGAAAAATAAAACCTAAATCAGAGTATGAAGAAAAAAAATTGAAACAAAAAGACAAAACTAAACTAACGAAAAAATAATAATTAAACAAGGTTCAATAAAAAAAAAAACTAAACAAAACCTAACAAGAGAACAAATAAAACTCACGGGCAAATAAAATTCACGCACTTAGCAAATACAACCATGCCCAGTTTAGTTTGAGCAGTCACACTCAACGAATAGAACCATGCCTTGTACTCACGCATCCAAAGGGAAACAAATCAAAAGACAGGAAATCACTCGAACCAAGAGATATCAGGAAACAAATCACACCCCTAAATCTTCCACAAACTAAAATCGCTGAAACAAATCCTCTTCTTCTTCTTTTTTTTTTATAAAAATCGATCCAAATTTTGAACAGGATTTTAGCACTCAGGTTCCGGCGTTCAAGTCTGCTAGCTGGATTTTGCTTCGATTTTGGGGCTCTCGTTCCAGGCTTTCAATTCAAATCGAGATTATCTCGAGTCGAGAGTTCTAATCGGGCTTGGGGGATTGAACTGGGTTCCCGTGATACGCGGCTGTCGTGTATCGTTGTATGGACAGAACACGATTCCAGAGATTTCGAATTGGGATTTGGCCTTTCGGAGTTAGGAGTTGCGATGGGAGTTTGGATTTGATTGTGTGGTTTTCGAACTGGTGGTTTGTGGTTTCTAGAGTTGAAGCGTGGAAGGGTTTTGACGAGGTGATTGGGGTCACGGGTGCAAACTGGTTTGCGTTCTGCAAGAGGGAGGTTCAGTGAAGAGGAGCTTGGGGTCTTGGCTTGAACAGAGGAGCGGCCAATGCTTCGATTGCGAAGCTGACGTGAGAGTTGGTGGTTTTGTGGCAATACAAGTGAATGTAGTGCAAACTGAAGGTGTTTCAAGTTGAGATTTTGTGTGATGACTTACTGGGACTTCGGTTGTGTTCAAGGATTGGGTTGAGGTTGATGTAGAGGTGAAGTTTGTAATGGCCAAGGGGGTTTTGCGAGGTAGGTGAAGGCTTTGATGTTGGGTGGAAGGTTGTGAACGCGATTTTTTTTTTCGTGAACTGCTAAACTTGGTTTGAATTGTAGGTGGATGTAGGAGTAGTAGGGAGGATGGATTTATGGCAGTGGGGTGCTAAATCGGTACTGTGGTGGACGGTGGTTATTGAACTTGGTTGGTGAGATTTGTAGTGTCGAAGTGAAGGTGAATTTGGGGATGGCGAATGGTTTTGCTGGTATCGGGTAAGAGGGGTTGCGTGACTTTTGGTAGAGGAGGAGATCGGCGGATGTAAGGGATGATTAAGGCAGGAATTATGTGATTGTGGGTGCTTTTGAACTGTCGTGATTTTTTTTGTTAATGTTTTTTTTTTTTTTTTGAGTGGCAAGGTATGGATGAATATTATGGACAATCGGCAGTGGGAAGGTTTGGCTTATGTTCGGATTTGTGGGGTAGTGGTGGATAAGGCAGAGAAGTGGAAACAAATCAAGGCAGAAAAAAAAAAGGAAAAAATGCAATTTTTTTTTTTGAATTATTGAAAAGAAGAAAGATTTGTACAAGGAAAGAAATTGAAGAAAATTGGCACTTTTTTTTTTTGAAAACAAATTGTGAACAAAAAGGGAAAGAAGGAATGTAGAAAATTGGGAAAGAAATCAGGAAAATAAATGACAAGAGATTTTTTTTCTTAACTAAACAAAAACAAAAAACAAAAACAAGAAGAAAATAAAATAAAATAAAAATAAAAACTAACACGAATCAGAAATTAAATAAATAATAAAATTTAATCGTTACATCCCCGGCAACGGCGCCAAAAACTTGATCGACGCTAGTCTATGAATTAGAAAAGCGCGACATTTGTAATAAATTCTGCAAGCATACAGGCGTGTAGCATACAGGTCGAACACAGGGAGGTGAATTAAATCAAATTATTTATCTAACCTCTTGGGCGAGTTAGACGAAACTGGAGGTTGATTTTGCAAAACAAAACAAAATTAAAACTGTAATTTGATTCAGAACAGATCTAACTGAACCGACGATCAAATCACAATTTCAATGGAAAAGCAATGAAACTATGAATTAGATTTGAATCTAATCAAATCCAATTTGACCTAAGAAAATAATAAAAAGCAGAAATTGAAATTGCAGAAATTGAAATAACAAACAAGAATTAAAATTAGGATTTCCGCTGAATCTAATCAGACGGTAAATCACTAATGCAAATAAGTGCAAAATACAAATAGTGTTCTACCGAATCTAATCGTGTAGACAACACTAGTTGCTAAGAAAACAAAAAAATGCAGAAAATAAAAGAGAAAGAAGAACTTTTATTAGAACAATGGAATAAGAGATGAGATGGTGGCTACAAGGTTATTACAAGGGTATATATAGGGTAGATAGCCAAACCCTAACCCTAATACAAATGGGCCTAGTCATTACATCACTAATTAGTTTATAATGAGAACATCAAATGGGCCTTAGTTAAATTGGAGACAAATTTGGGCCTTTTCTCTTTTCCTCTTGCTTTCTTGACACTTCTTCATTGCTTTGTGATGTGCATGGCCTTTTTATCAATCCTTTTCTTGTCCAACAGCAACTATAGGTGATATCTTCATCTACAATTCTTCAAAATGCAAATACACAGCAAATTGAACTCTATTTCTCTACATTTCTGGTTGCATGCGGACTGGGTTGGAATATCTGTAAAAATAACAAAACAATACCCAAGTAATATTTATTTATATACAAAAGACGAGATATAAGAGCATAGAATAAACACATTTCTATGTCAATCACCCCTCCCTCATTTTTTGGATCAACCGAAGAACAAAAAAATCATGGAGGCTGAAAATTTCCATCATCTCGACTAGATCTTGCGCAATCATCAGGAAGACGAAGTGTACTTGTGAGCTTTCCAACGTCCCTCATCCTTCTATCAAACCCTGAAGATAAGTGATTTAATCTCTGCTGTACTAACTTCAACCAATAAAAAAGGGGAAGTAGAAGAACTTTTAAAAATCTTGTTGCATCTCTCTCTCCAAATTCTGGCGATAGTTGTAGTTGTAGAAATTCTTGCTATCATCTTCGACTTCTCATTAGATGCAGAAATTTTGATAAGTTCATCAATAATATCCAATAATTTGTTAGAGTTGATTTTAAATTTTAACTCTTGTTGAACATACTTCCACACATATGTCGAATAAGAGCAGTTAAAAAGTAGATAATCCTTGTCTTCCTCACTGCAATTGCATAAATTACACTTGTTATCCAATTGTCGATTCCATTTACACACTTTTTGTAAAGTGTTTAGTTTATCTAAGCAAGCAAGATAAGAAACAAATGCATATTTCTCTACTACAGGCTGCTTCTAGATGAAAGATGCCCATTCAAGTTTAGGTGTAGGTGGATGTAAAACTTGATAAGTAGATTTTAGAGAAAATATTCCACTTTTGTCCATAATCCACTTCCAATAATCTCTAGTTTTGTTAGAATGTAACTTAATATTCATAATTTTCTCTTTAATTCTTGCAGGCAAATGATGCTACTCAAATCCCACTGACCATCATCAATAACACTACTAACAGAGGAATGTCTCAAGCAGTCAGAACTGATGAACTGCCACACTGCTGTAGATACCAGATTATCCCCTTCAATCCAAGGATCAAACCAAAAGTGAGTATCTCGACCATTGGCAATATTTTTATTTCAGCATTACTTTTTATTATCTCTAGATTTCAGCATGATTTTCCAAGTAAAAGAAGCATTATTGTCCACATGCATAATCGAAAAATTGTTACTCTTCTCATATTTGTTATGCATCCATCTAGCCTACAGAGAATTTCTTTGCAAAAACTTCCTAGTCAGTTTCAATATAAAGGTAGTTTGTAAACATTTGATATCCCTTCGCCCCATTCCTCCATTATTTTTAGGTTGGCTTAATTGATCCCAGGAAATTTTATGCTGCTTGTTTTTCCATATAAAATTAGCACATAGTGACTCTATTTTATCAATAAATTTCATTGGAATTTGACCAATCTGTAACCAAAACTGAATTAAAGGATAAATATAAGATTTCACCAGCTCAATTCTACCAGAAGTAGATAGAAATTTATTACTCGAACATGTAAACTTATTTTTAATATCATCTAGTAGTTGCACCACATCACTACAATTTAGCTACTTATTAGAAAGGGGAATCCCTAAATATCTAATTGGAAGACCGTCTTCTGTCAAATTTAAACACTCTAGAGCAAAGTTTTTCTGCTTATTCCTTCACTGAAATAAACTTTAGATTTGTCCTTATTAACAGTCAACCCCATAGTGCTTATGGTCCGAAACATATGTTTAACGGACAAAATAGTTTTTTGATTACATTTAGCAAATAAAAGAAGATCATCAGCATACATCATATGAGTAGTTATAGGTTAAAATTTATATAGGAGTATAATTCCCTTTGATAAATTCTATCTACAACAACAATGAAACATACTCTATTGCTATTGCAAATAAGTAGGGAGAAATCGGGTCACCTTGTCGCAAGCCTCTATTGCTTTTTATAAACCCTTCCGAAACGCCATTAATTAAGACAGAAAATGAAGGTGTTGAAGTACAGGTATTGATAAAATTAGTAAATTTAGGAGGAAATCCCAACTGTCTCATCATGTGAATAATAAACTGTCTATTAATTTTATCATATGCTTTATGTAGATCAATCTTAACTCACATTCTATCAGCACCTGGTTTATTGAAATTTCTAACCATTTCATAAGAGAATAAGTTGTATTCTATCATGTATCTTCCGGAAATAAAGTCATTTTGATTTTCTGGAAAAAAATATGGCATAATCAGCTTTAGCCTTCTGCTGCATATGCAACTCATAATCTTATATATGACATTACAACAAGAAATTGGTTTATAATCCTGAGGTTCACAAGCATTAGACTTTTGGAAAATTAACACTATGAAAGTATGATTAATTTGTTTGATAATTTTACCTTCCAAAAAAGCTTCATTAATAGCATGCCATAAATCCTCTTTCAACTCATTCTAGTGCAATTTAAAAAATCTAGATTCAAACCCATCTGGCCCAGGGCTATTATCATCATTCATATCTAACATTTCTTTACCAATAGCAGAAATAATATTCTTTGGAATAGCATCTGGAAAATTAATAGTTTGAGAGGAATCATTATATAACTCCTGGGAATATTCAATTGCCTTTAAAGCATATTGAGCATTATATATAGTAGGCTTTCCATCAGTATTTAATACATAGTTAATTTTAAGTCTCTCGATTTTTGCTGATAATTTAGAATAGAAAATTTTAGATGGTATATCATTCTCCATGAGCCCCTTCAGTTTCATTTTTTGCTTTAATTCTATGCTTTGATTATATAACAGGAATTTCAACTCCTTCAAATTTGCTTGATAATGTAGCACCAGGTCTTCATGATTTGGATTATCAGCAACAAGTTGTAGATTCTATCATTATAGTCTCTCATCATCTCTATCTGCTTCTTAACACTGACATGGGATTTACTCCAACACTTAAGGTAATATTTAACTAATTTCAACTTATTTATCAATTGGTATATATAATTACCAGAAAATTTAGCGTTTAGAATGGAAGCAACCATCTGGTAATATCCAAGCATATTACACAATTATTTTTATGTCTAAAAGGTGGCTTCTTCATAGGGTTCCCTTCATCATTTGATAAGATAGGGAAATCAGTATAGAGGTATGGTCACTAGTCGAGTGATTTAAGCAATTGATAAGAAGATTAGGGAACATAGATACACAAGTTTGATTTATAAAAACTCTATCAATTTTTTAATGGAAGCCAAAATTCAAACCTCCTCTCCATGTGAAAAAATTTACCAATACTATTAGGCTTTATCACATTTATTCGAGAAATACAATGTAAGAAATCCTCATTAGGAGAAGCACAAATATTATGATTGGATGTTCTTTCAGCATCTTTAAGAATATCATTAAAATCCCCTACAATGCGCCAAGAGCAATCAACCATTGGATAAATATCCTCCAAATGTTGCCACGATCCTTTTCTAAGAGCCTGGATATTATGACCATGAAATGCAGATATGGTAATATTGAGGCCACCCTTGTTAACAAATCTACAAGTAATACATTGCTCATCTATTTTCATAATGAAGTGTCTCCAATAATTTCTGTCATACCCAATAAAGATTTTGCCCTTATCATATATAGTATTATTATTTATAAATTCCCATCCAGTGAATTTCAAAGAAAAAATAGATAAAGGTTGATTAGATAATTTATGTTCTGCTACAGCCATCATTTTAACATCATTCTTTCTAACAAACTCATAAATATCTCTTTGCCTAGTTAAAGAGTTCAACACTCTTATATTCCAAAACAATAGAGTCATTGAGAAATATTATTTTTTCTTGGATATACCTCTGTTTGCCACACCAACAGGGAGGTTATTTTCCTGTTTAGATTTCTTTGTTTTTTATCTGGTCTTAATTTGATTATCAAAGTTATTCCGTTTAGGGTTAGAATCCACAAAAGGCTCACCATTAATCACTACTTGTTCTCCATTAAGATTATTCAAGTTAAGCTTGGTTCTTTTTTTCTTAAAGCTTTCAGACAGATTGAAGGAATCATACATATTGAAGTCATTTGCTTCATCACTGCCATTATCAGCTATAGGTTCTAAAGTAGGAGCATCCAATTCTTATAGGTTCACATCTCCTTTATTTGATATGCCATTGGGAACACTTGTTGTATTATTAGCTTCCATCAAATTATCATTATTCTCATTATTACTATCTCCATTAGTATCCATGTCTAAATTACTTAAGGCCTCAAATTTTAAATTGTAAGATATGTCCAATTCATAATTTCAAATGGTTTCTATGGATTTCAATTATAAATGATAATGTTATTTATAATTTAAAAAGGAATTTTATATATTTTGAATATCATTTAACTCGAAAATATTTATATTGAGTTATTGTTCTATATTTACTGAATCTAAAGTTGTATATTATTTTATTTACATATATATGACAATAATAACTTATTTTTATTTAATTTAAATTGTCTTGATTTAATTACATTAAATCGATATTATAAAAGTGTTATATACAGTTATTTTTCCAAACATCCTCCGTTTTCGATGAAACGAATTTTATTGGAATATGTATCACCGGTTATTGTTATGTTTCCAGTTTGGCACAAATTGGAGTTATTTTATTCGTACACGAAATTTAAGGTGAATTGATTATTCAAAATAACTCTGTTGTGCAAACGAAGTCCGTTTTCAACGAAATTTATTTCATTGGGACTAGAATATTAAGACGTAGCGGTGTGCCAAGTTTTATTGTGTTTGGAGCCCATGTCTGGGGTACGCATATTAAATGGTTAGTGGTATAAAATAACTAGCGGTGAAGTTTAATGCCGTAGTAAATATATACATGTACATATTGTACATATTCTTCATTCTTAAGCAATTCAGGTCAGCCTACCCCGTTTACACCCTTCCCAAATAGTGACCGCATGCCTATGATGAAAATGAAAAAAATATGCAGCTAGCTACCCTATTCTCTAATGAATCTTGTCTAAATGAATACATCTACCCCTAGGCCATGTCCTATTTTTTTTTCAACGCAAGATAGTATGAAAAGAAAATTCATATAGGCCAATAAAAGTACTTAGCAACACTGTATATGAAAGAAACTACACATACTACCCTAAGTATTCTCTCCAATCACGCAACATCATATCAAAATGAAAACACACTGAAAAGAAAAGAAAAAACTATGGCTACTTCTGTTGTCTACCCTATTTATTCTCTTCAAAGTAAAATAAAAGTGAGGGCATGCCATTTCTTCTGCCAGTGCATTGCAACATACCCATCAAGTGCAGTGCACAGCTCTCTTCTCCTTTCAAATTTCCGGGTACATTGTCCTTCTCCCATCTGCAGAACTATATACGCTATGTCGTCACTCACTGAGTTTCACCATCAATCGCCAGACTAGCCTAACCTAGGCAGATCTACACTGCGTTCCTTGGCTACCAAGGTTCTGCTGTTATAAATACGAACGAGAGCTCTGTTATTTTCTTCAGTCAAGCTTCCATGGTCATTTATAAAACCCTTATATACAATACAAACCAGATCGAAACTGTAAATAAATCTTCTTCCTGATCCTTTTAAAAACAAGCACCTCCTTTCTATTTAAAACAAGTCGTCCTCCTCAGTAAGAAAAACATCAACCGAGTCTGCGAACTGGGGAAACAAGAGGCGTGCATGGAAGGGAACAACGGGGACTGGGGTGTTCTGTCGGATGCGCAGTCATGATAATTGGATTTCAGGTGCAGTTCAGTGGGCACAGTTTCGAGATTCACGTAAGAAGCGGAGGGGGTAGGATCGGTTGGCAGTGAAGTAAATGGAGCAACTGTTGTCAGTTGTATTTCGATGGGGGGTCTCTGACGTAAGAAGGGATGATCGATCTGCGGTGGAGAGGGTGGAGACAGGGAAGCAAGTCGGGGCGTCAACTGGAACGGTGACATGGAAGAAGAAGCGGTTAGTGATGGGAGGAGACGGAAGGGTGGAGTGTGTGGCGGGTTCAAGGGGAAGGAAGTGAACAGTGTTTCTTGTGTCCAATGTATGTCCTTGTATATAAGCCTGGGTATGTTCAACGTGGCCACAAGATATTTTATATACCCAAATACGTTGCTAAACTGTAGAACATGACTAACCGTGACCAATTAAAGTTACTTTAATCATATAATTAGTGGAGCCTGGGTGGTTTTAAAACATGTGCCTAGTAGTGAAATCCAAATCAAGATTTGAAAACGGAAGTAAAGATTTGAAAATGAAGGTTTATATTTGTATATACTATATTAGATTATATCATGGTAGATCTATTCATTCATGTATGCCAGAATGCTAAATTGGAGATGTAGTATCAAATTTTTACGTGAAGAATAAATTAATCAACCATTACGCCAGTAAGAACTTGGAACTTAAAATTTTTGTGAAGGTTCCAGATTTGTAAATGTAGTATGACTTGTGAGGATAACAATGTAAAGTAAAGAAGGATGCACAGTACATTTTCCCAATCAATCTAGTAACGTGTTGGGTATGCATAATCTAGGGTGAAAGTGCCAATTTTATCATGTGCCCAACCAAGAATTAGTAGGCACAATGAAGTTTTAAATGTAATATAGGTGGGAATTAAAACATAAAATATTATTAATTTACAAAGTAAGTAAGTAACATATAAATTATATAATTCTGTCATGCAGCAATGAGATCGGGCAAAAACAAGTGACGTCGGAATCACGTCAGCTAGCGCAACATGGTAAAACTGGTTCGGACAGAGCTGGACGTAGACGGGAATTTTAATTAAATTAAACGTTTGTTTAATTTAATTAAAAACAAACCATGTTGACGACGAATATAATCAAGGTGAGTTAAACCCACTCAGTTCTTCCCGCTTATATTTTATGAGTCGAGTTTTTTACAATTGTGTGCAATGGTTATTAATGGTTGTTTGTTTGTTTGTTGATTTTATTCATATCTTGACTGAAAAACAGTTAAATTAAACGTTTGTTTAATTTAATTGAGAACCAATCATTATTTTTAACGATTGAATCCCATTGAGGTAACTTACCTCAATGGTTACATTTATAATAATATAAACATTATAAATAAATAATTGGATGATTTTTGCTGTTAACTGCTGATTATTGACTGTTATTATTAAATTGTTTATTTCATCTATTTAGATGGAAAATGAATATTAACCAGCCACATTGAACTGAATTATTTGAATTGAGGTAACCCATTGGCTTGCAAGGATTGACAGGTTGGGGAAGTCCAACAGGATTCCTCACCGATATGGATAATGTTTATCAATATGATTGGTTGTGTTTATTTGAATGTGAAATGGTTTAATATTTCATGGTTTGGTACTATAGTATACATTTGCCTCTTAGGTACCGTCGGAGAAAGAAATGATTTTTGAAATAGATATCAAATCGATTTCAAATTTTTCAAAGAGATAAATATACTTATATATAAAGTTGAAATACAGTTTGTTTGTAAAGATAAATACCAAAATTTAATTTATTGGTTTTATAATTATTTAAAATTACAATTAATAGAGAAATAAGATATTATTAAATGAATATTTAAATGATATAAATTTATCGTGTTTGTTATTAAAATGTGTAAAATGGTTTGTGAAGGCCTTGACGGCCGTAAAGGAAATTTTAAATTGATTTCAAAATATTGAAATGGAATAGTTGAATCGTGGATTTACGAGAATACATTAAAAAGATTAAGGAGTGATATTTATTTAACAAATGTTTATTGAAAAAGAAAAATGTGTGATCTTCTGAAAAGAAGAGAGCACACATATATATAGAATAAAGACCAAAGGTACAGAGTCTGACTATAGAACATAAGAATACAAGAAAAACCTAACAGTGCTCTAGGGATGTAAGGATCGTAGATAGATGAGCTCCGGATAAACCACCGCCCATCTACTCCAATATCGAATTCCGGCAAGACCACCACCCGATATTGAAGTATATCTACCCCCATACAAAAACCCATACACTCAAACTAATAACACAAATATAAAGATACAACATCAAAAAAAACCCTCTAACTATAAGCCATCATGTAAAACTAATCATCAATCTAAACAGCAATCTTCAAAGGTACATAGCTGCTACCAATCCATCCTGCTATCGCAAATCTCCAACATTAAAATAACATCCTGAATCTGCGAAAAAAACACAAACAAACTGTAAGTAATTTGATACACACATATATGTATGGGGATATATGTGCCTAAATATATATAAATATATTTATTATAAATATATATATATATATATATATATATATATATTCATACATATATATTAGCCATACATATATGTGTTAAAGAAAATACAATGAGGAACTAATAAGAAGAATTAACAATCAATGCGATATCTATTACAAAAAAAACTGTTTATTCGAATAAAAAGATACAAATTCATCCTAACCATAATCAATAAATTTTCAAAGTCCGATTTCCCAAAAAGTTTATAATGAGAATTAGACATCCAATACAAACAATAATTAACTATTTTAACGATTAAATTATCAGTAGAAACAGAAATAGAATAGAAAGATCTCTGATTTCTCTCAGACCAAATGAACCAACATACAATAATGACTAAGGAATCTAAAATGTACCTTTGACTACTATTATAAACAAATCTATGAGACTCCCAATACTCTACACAACAATTGAAAGAAAACTGAAAATCAAAAGCAAATAACCTTAATACCATACTAAGAATATAGTTAGTGATATTGCACGAGAAAAACAAATGATCAACATCCTCATTCATAATATTACAAAAATAACATTTAACATCAAAAAAGATATTCTTCCTCTTAAGTAATTCCATAGTGTTAAGTTTCTTATGAGCGATTAACCACATTATAAATTTAGCTTTAGGAGGAGAATTAGATTTCCAAATATATTTATAGGACCGAAATGAGATTCCCGAAAAATTAATGAAATTATACATAGAATTAACCGAATAAGCTTGACTTTTATCCATACCCCAACTAATTAAATCTTTACTTTCATCGATGTGATATAATGATAACTTAGCATAAAGAAGAGCTAATTGACTTAACGTTTCCCTTTCTAGAATATTATCGAAAGAAAACTCCCATGGGGGATCCAACTCTCTTCTATATATATCTTTTATCAAAGCATTTTTAAAACTACAATTATTAAATAGCTCCCTAAATTCATTTTTAAGTGGTGAACGAGAAATCCACCTATCATGCCAAAAGTAAGTTGTATTACCAGAATGAACAATAACCTTATTACCTAAATTAAAAAAATCAAAGCACTTTAAAACTGACTTCCAAAAGTGAGATAATCTATTGTACCAACTACCACTAGATCCTTCAATGAATTCTCCTCCTGAATAATAAAACTTTAATATAATACCTTTCCACGTTGTAGATACCTCGGGAGACCTAAATTTCCACAACCATATGGCTAATAAGGAAGAATTAAAATTAGTTAAATTAATTATCCCCAAACCCCCATCTTTCTTGGCCTTACAACACACCTCCCAATTTACTAAACATTTGAATCCCCTACAAAAAGAATCTCTACCCCCACCCCATAGATAATTACGTCTTATTCTATCAATCCTATCGATAACCCATTGAGGAAATCTGTGTACTGACATCCAATACATAGGGATAGCCGATAAGACTGAATTAACCAAAACTAATCTACCTGCTCTGGATAAAAATCTATTATTCCAACTAGATAATCTACTATTAATCTTATCAATTATGACTAGCCAATCCTCCTTCTTTAATTTAGATGGCCTAATCTTGAAACCTAAATAATCAAAAGGAAATTTCATGACTGAACAGTTTAAAGTGTTTGCAACCATAGACTCGACATTATCAATATCATTAATGACCATAACAGAGCTCTTATCAAAATTAATACTAAGACCTGATAACATCTCAAAACAATAGAGTATAAATTTAAGAGCAATAATATGTTTAGGACGATGGGAAGAAAATAATAAAGTATCATCCGCAAATTGAAGTATAGATAGTTCATTGTTAAAAACATCATTACCAACATGACCCAAAACACCTAATCTCCCGGCTCTCTTAATGATTCTGGTAAAAACGTCAACTGCTAAATTAAAGAGTAAAGGTGACAGGGGATCTCCCTGTCTGAGACCCCTCTTAGATTGGATCTTCTTTCCCAACACCCCATTAACTACAATATTAGAACTACCAGACCTAAGTAAAAGCATAATCCAGTTAGTCCATTTAATACTAAAACCTCTAGCAAGACATATTTCACAAATATAGTCCCAGTCAATAGAGTCAAAGGCTTTCTCAAAATCTAACTTCAAAATAGCACACGGAAAATTATTTTTAACACACAAATTAATGTACTCCTGTACCGCTGTCACTCCATCTACTATTTGCCTACCTTTAATAAATGCAGTTTGTGAATGATCTATAAGATCATTCATCTTCCCACTTAGCCTATTCGCTAGAACTTTAGAAATGATCTTAACAGATACATTAATCAAGGATATAGGTCTAGAATCCTTTAAATATTTAGCTCCCTCTCTCTTCTTAATAAGAATAACATTAGCAAAATTAAAATTACCCAATAACAAATCACCACTATAAAAATCATTAAATAATCTAATAACGTCAGATTTCAAGACCTCCCAAAACTGTTTGTAAAATAGAACAGAAAAACCATCAGGCCCCGGAGCTGTCACTAGGCATATCACAAATTGCCTTCCAAATCTCCTGTTCAGAAAAAGGTTTATCTAAATCCAATAACTCTCCCTTAAAATCATTAGGATAAACTTCCTTCCAATTAACATTAATTCTTCTCTTTAACCTAGTCCCAAAAATTTGTTTATAATAGTTAGTGAAAGCTTCATTTAAATCCTGCTGCACGGTCAACTCCTCATTATTTAAAAAAATAGAGTGAATAAGATTATCACGTCTCCTCTTATTAGCCATACTATGAAAAAATTTCGTATTATTATCCCCTTCCTTAATCCATTGAACACGTGATCTCTGTTTCCACATTATTTCTTCTTTCTCCAAAATCAACTTAAGATTATTTCTGAGATCATATAATCTATCTCTTTCCCCTAAATTAAGCGACCTAGATTCACTTAGCTTATCTAAGTCTAACATCTCACAAAGGATCTTATCCTTCTTAATTCTAACATTTCCGAAAACAAATTTATTCCACCTCCTAAGAAAAAATCTTAATTTACCAAGTTTAGACACAAAAATCTTTGCCGAATTACCATTGTACAATTTATTAAAATAACATAACGATTTCCACTTAACAGTAACAAGATTAATAAAACTGATGTCTAGAAGCCACATCTTTTCAAATTTGAAGCTGTTACTAATTAACACATTCAAATCACACGAAAGGATTAAAGGACAATGATCCGAATACAAAAAAGGTAGCCCTTTTACTTTACAATTTGGGAACTTTTCATCAACCTCAGTACTTATAAAAAATCTATCTAGTAAGGCAAAAATCGGACTGTCACTAGTATTAGACCTAGACCAAGTAAATGACCTATTGTTAAGCGGGATCTCAATCAAATTATTATCTAATATGAAATCATTAAATTCTTCCATATCTGAAAAATCACCTTCCCTTGGTGACCTCTCCCCTAAAAACCTAGTGACATTAAAATCCCCTCCCCCATAATCCAAAGATTGGGGGAAAGAATCCTAAAATATGATTAAATATGATTAAATAACATTTCGTGAATAAGATTAACGAGTCAGCAGAATTGGAATTGAGTAATGATTTGGAAATGGGATTTCAGGTTTTAAAATGAATCGAAGTTGAAAATATAAATTTGAATTTTGAAAAGAGATTTATAAATGGGATTGAGATTTATAAATGGGGTTTCAGTTGAAATGACAAATAGGGATTTATAATTCAATTTAAACCCGATAGCTAAAATAGATTGTTAAATCAAGATTTCCCAAATATGGTATAACTGATGATACGAATACGAGTTGAATTTATATGTGAGAGAGTGGAAAATGAATTCCAAGCATAACGAAATTGGATAGGTATAATTTAAGAAGATTGGGAAAATGATGTGAAATGGCTAAGATAAATTTTATTCCGAGGTTCGGAATGTTGTATTCCGAAGTTCGGAATGTTTATTGAATTGAAGTTTATTCCGAGGTTCGTAATGTGATATTCCGAAGTTCGGAATGTTAGTCGAAGGTGAGAGTTGGAAATGAAATTGAATTATAAGTCGACATTAATGAATTGCAAATGAAATTGGTAAATGAAGTTAAGTTTTGGAAATGGAATTTGTGACATCTTTTACAAATGATAAGTTGAACTATTTTATTAATAAACTAAAGAATCTTTATAAAGGATCGTTATGTCTTTTGTTAGGAATGAAGTGAAGGCGTTTGATAATGTAAGTAAAAAGAATGTGGAAATACAATCTGTAACATTTGATACAGAAGTTAAGCTGATTGTTTTGATTATTAAAATATAAGATACAGAAAGGATCGCAAATTAAGATTTGAAAAGGGAGTTTACATAAGATTGTAAAGGTACGTATATAAGATTTGTAAAGAATATTTATATACTATTGTAATTGATAAGTGATTATTGCGAATGTTGGAAAAATGCATTTTTAAAGAGATATTGATGAAATTTATAAAGGATTCGACTTACAATTAAATCGAGGCTCGTACATTATACTGTAAAGTGTTTTAAGGAATGAAGAGAATTATAAATAAAAGTTTACTTAACTGATTAAGTAAATGCGTTTGAGATTTTAAACAGAGAAACATATGTGTTAATAAACTTATATCTATTCTGAAGATATGAATGTTGTTGATCAAGGTCTGAGAGGTAAATAGAATACCCCAACTTGAACGGCTTCATGATTATTCAAGAATGATATTAGTTTAAAAACGAGAGGAGTTGATGGGAATATAAGTTATTATTTCCGTTAATAATTTTATTAACTATACTAGAAAATTTTAAAGTTGAATGAATGGTTTTAAGAATATTCTTATTCAAAAATAAGAAGTTAAAGTTATATTTCAAATATTTGAAGATTTATAAGAACTTAATTAACAAACAGTTAATTAAAGAGACTAAATGATGTTGGGTACTGAATCAGTGAATTCATTTTTGTTCCTATGGATGAGTGGTTGTTTATATAAGTTTATTTGATAGTTAAATAACCGACTATCAAAATCCGGCCTATACGCTTGTTGGTACGGAAAGTCCGAGATCGAATTTATATTCGAAAACCATTCCAAGAAACAAATACATGAAGATATCAGAACATAATTGAGATGGAGCATTGAAGACCATAGATCTTCATAAACGAAAGAACTACTAATAATCTTTGTTTTGGCGGCTAAAGATAAACTGTGGTTCTATCGTGGTTGAAATCTACGGATTGCAAGGACTTCTCGCTACTGATCTATAGGGTGATTCTAGAATGTAGTAGGAGGGTGCCTTCGGTTCATCCTGTTCCTGGATGACTTGTATGGACGAATGTCTGACAGAGTATTTCCTAAAAACCACGTACGTTGATTTTTACAAACATGCTGAGTTGGCGGTGAAGAAGGCGCACTTCTTTTAAACCCAGTATATGTTTGTGGACGTCAATTAGTGTTTTGACGAATCTAATGATGTGGCATTCAAAGTAAAAGGCGCCTAGATGTTTGAAGGATAAATTCTAACCTTAAGCCTCATCAACCGGGAAATGAGAGAAATCGGGCAGGGAGCATGGCTATGTTATTCGCTCCCATTAGGGTGTATAATCACCTGTCTAAAGAAAATCCTTTTCCTCCTTTAATCTATTCCGATGTTGTCCCTTTTCGGAAAATGGTGACTTGAGCCCAACCGTTGGTGATATACATTCGATACACTCAAGCGAAATGATTGGTTGGTCATGTGTGGGCCGGGTTGCAAGATGTTCTTTTTTAACCCAATGTATTCCCCTCTAGAGATACACTATCGGCAGGTGGTTCCATACCTTTTCATAGTCAAAATCCAATCTAAAATAAGCGCTCGTGGTTTTGATTGTATACAATACATGTAGAGCATGAGATGCAAGTATTCTGCTAGATTGATATATACTTGTATTTAGACTATATTATAATATCGGAAAAGATATACAATTTTAAAATGTTTTGGGTTATCGTAAGGTAAAAACCATCTGTATTTATGTGTGGATTTGATCTTACAATTAACCTTTGCTTTCGAAAATATTTTGAACTTTAAAATCAAGTTGGATGATTGCCCTTAAAACTTTGCGAGTTTTTCCCGCTCTGGTCCACCAGACTGACCTGGCATTTGAAATGCTCGGTTTAGACTGGGTTGTACAGGTTCAGGTTATCGAATGCTGCGAAGAGACAAGTAGGAAGAGAGTTCAGACGTATGATATTTTTATAGACACTATTCCGCTGTGTGTTGTATATGAGGATAGGTTATTATAACTGTCCAGATGTGTTGATGTACTCTGATGATTGTAAGTTTTATTTAAAGCTCTCAGTAAAGATTTATTTCTATATTATATTATATTTTATTCCGTGCAATGTGAGACTATGTGTTATGTTGGTTCTTCTTCTATTATTCTAATATTTCTTTCTTTCTTATCTCACCCTCTAATTTTCTTTCTAATAACTATCTGGTAAGTGTTCGGTACTTGGGTTTTGGCAAGTAATATGGGTTTATGTATTATTGTCAGGATTCGGGCGTTGAATTCTCTTGCCGGGTCGTTACAGCACCGAAGCAACGCGACTAATACTATCAATGGACCAGAAATCCAGATCTAAATTCAGCAATCTAACCCATACTAGAATAGAATGAGGACATTCCCTTGTCAGCTTCATCCCTGGAAACCATTTCTTCATAAAGATAAGCCTTCTATTGTAGAAGTATGGTCCTCCAGCAAGAACTTTGTCACAGTCCTCAACATGCTCCAACTTGATTATAAAAAACCCATTTTCTCTAGTATACAACTGATAATTTCCTTTTATTTGCCAAACTTTGTCAAAGTACTTCAAATATTTGTAATAAAGTTTATTACCAAAAACATAAAATGCTATTGAGTTATTCCATTTATCTCTGGCATTATTAATCAATGGTTCATCAATTACTGCATATTTTATATTATCCTTCATCGTTGGCTCAAAAAACTGCAGCTGAATTGAGTTACTATGATAATTACATTCTTTGATAACTTTTGTCCACTTTTTAGAAAACGATCAGCCTGTGATATTGTTGCTATCCTGATTTTGAGCGTTAAGTATTGGAAAATCTGATTTCGATTGGATATTGAGATCTTGATGTCGATTCTTCTCACGTACTGTCAGATTTATCGCTATCACTCCCAAAAGTAGCATTCGCACCTCGATTCTGCAATAAACGATTAGAATCTGGTGGATTTTGAAGTTGATTTGGTGGAATCATGCAAGTAGAAAATGGAAAGGAAGCCGTAGCTGAACACTCTAAAAACTTACGGGAAACAAAAATCAAAATATTATATATAATATTATTTAAATCATTAAATAATATAATTTTTCAAATTTCGTTATTTTAAATCCAAACTTTTCCGACGTCCATTATAAAAGTAAATAAGATAGTTTTGAAAAGGAAATCTCATTAAAACATTTCCCAAATACCCTAACCAAGCTTCACTTTCCCATTACTATTCATTTTTAAATAAAAACTTGAGCATACCATAACTACTTGAAAACTATTTCAAATCAATTCCATACCTTTACGAATGTTCATCATAATGACTTAAACTTTGCATCCATCAAAAATTGGATATCAAATTTGAACTTTTATTTTTCTCCCACTATTTATATTAGTAAAATATTATTTTAAATCGTTTTAATGGATGGAGACTTAACCAATGAGCCAATAATCACACTTTTTGGCCATATTTAACCAGAGTAGCACATACCACATTATCAACAATAATGATTGTAACACCCCACGTCCATTAATGTCACTCACAAAGGGAATGCATTAACTTTCATGGAGTATTATTAGTGTATAGAACGGAATATAACAAGACAGATACATATATTGCTACTTTGAAAATTTAAAACAACTTTTTATTGCAGCGGAGAAATAGTTTGATTACAACAACATCATAAACCAAGTACACTTAGTATCAATCTTGACAAATTGTTTTATGAGTACATAAAGTAAAAAGCATAACCCCAACATAAGTAGCCATAAAAGAGATAAGCTGAACTTTACTTTCAGCAATCCAAGCACTTCCAAAAGAGAGAGAGAGAAAAATCCAAATCAAGCTCCACTAGCACTAATCCCACCCTGAGAACCTGGGGAGGGGAAGAGGAAGAAAAGAGGCGAAAACAAAGGGGGTCAGACATAAAGTCTGGCGACTCCAATAACTTTAACAATATAATTATTAAAGTAATTAGGATAAGACATAAACTGGTAAATAAGGAATGACTATGAAACAAATGGGCATGACAAAGCAAACAAGAGGAATAAGATAACATTAATTGCGCCTCCAACACTATATGATAATTACTATACTGCACCAATACTAGTCACCCTAAAAGTTGATCCCGCATACTGAACAAAATAATAATAATGGTAGTTTCGTGTACCCCTAGCTGTCTTCATAGGTGCCGCCTGCTCCTATCTTCACTAGTTGTACCCACTACCCTCCCCATTCTAATTAAAACGTTTATTAATAATATGGTAGTTGTACTCCTAGCTGTCTTCATAGGTGTCGCCTGCTCCTATCTCCACTAGTCGTACCTACTACCTTCCCCATTCGATCGGCTCCCTAACTCGTAGATACCCGTGCTGGTCCCACAGTGTGGTGTATCAATCCCCAAAGTGGCAACCCGATACTACTCAAATATGCACGACTTATATCTACACGATGCAACAATGTCTTACCTACCAGCCCGGGCCCACGCACACACATGACCTCATTGGACTTGCGTTGCCACCGCTAACTCGTTTTGACCTCTTACAATCAAACTCAGTAAGCGTGTCCCGTCCTCGAACTAGCTCGAGCTCACAAAGATACTCAATGGGTTACTGGTTTGAAAAGGGTCCCCATGCTTGACACAAGCTTTCCACCTATGCTTGGTCCCCACCAGGATTTCCCACTTAACCCCTTCTTATTCATGTCTTCTTACATGTTTCAATTTGGTTAAGTGTTTCTAATCGTATTTTATATGCCACCCATGTCACCCACTTAACCCCATGTCCCATTACATGTTTATCTTGGTTAAGTGTTACTTAATTCATTATAACCGTAACCTTGTAAGACCTCCCACATTAGACTACTGTTTGCGGTTGCTGGATTTGTCGGGCAGGTCCGGGCAGTATTATACCGCAAACGAGCCTAACCTCGTGTCTTTAAAATTGTTACGCATTTAATTTATGCCTTTGACCTCTCACATTAGACTACCGTTTGTGGTTGCTGGATTTGCCGGGCGGGTCCGGGCAGTCTTATACCACAAACGAGCCTAACCTCGTATCTTACGCGTTTATTATTACACATAACTATTTAACCCCAATTTGAATTAATATCCCTATTCAAATTGTCAATAATTTCCAAATTAATCTATGTCCATAATTGTCACATAAATTTTGTCCATAATTTTCAGGTATATAAAATATACCAATTAATGTCTCAAAATAGTTATATGCCTTTAAAGCCATTTTATGCCAATTCACAATATGTATATTTAATACTTTCCCAATGTCCCCACGACATTCGTACGTTTAACATGAAATATGTTAGACTCGCAAATAGTCTAACTCATAAAAAGAAAAGAAACATCACAACTTGTATAACACATAAAATAGACCTAACTTGCAAATAAGAATTATAACATAAATTTGCATAGTCAATAACTTTCATAGGCAATGGACATATAGAACATAAATTAGCATAAACTATGTACTGCCATGGATCTAAATATAGATCTAAACATGAAATTGTGAACTTGCATATATGAATATGGTTTTCACCTAAACTTGCATATGGGTTCCATACAAACTTGCATATGAATTTAAACATGTAAACTAATATCACATGTTTTACATATAAACTCGCATACATATATATATATGCTTGATTCACATATAAACTTGTGTATAATTCGCATACAGACTTGCATATGATTCACATAAAAACTAGCATATGATTTACATCCAAACTCGCATATAAACTGATGTCATAAAATGAATCAGGTTAAACATATGTGATTGGTCATATGAAATAGATCCACTAACATAAGTTAACAAAAATGTCATATATTCATAAACAGACGATAACAAAATTTAGTAACGTCACATGGTTCAACAGGCATGTTCTCGTAATCCAAATTATAACTCATCATAATTAGTTTATTAATTATTTTGTGAAAGAAATTGTACTCACAAAGACAGATTAGAGAAGAGAATAATTCGTTCGTCGTTTGTGTTAGAATCCTGACTTGCAATTCCTAAGCTTTAAAAAGAAGATGAACTATTCCAGCAGCATAAGGACGTCTTTAACTAATTTTAATTAGGATTGAGGCAGCATAGAGTTACAATGGTTTGGTGTGGAGAGAAAGTGAGGTTTGGGGGTGTTTAAATAGGTTAGGAGCCAAAGAATCTATCCAGAAAACAAGTCCAGGTGCAAAATCCTGAATCTGCCTTGGATCTGACTAAATCAGGGGAGGTCGACCCCCAGGTCGACACCCAGGTCAACCTGTATAGGTGAGGTCGACCCCCTGGTCGACCTGGCCTGGGGCGGGAAAAATCCCTCCTAGCCCACTTCTGTGTTTTCATTTGAATTTTGAATTTGAATTCGAGCTGTTTTAATTTATTCAAATCCCTGAAACTTCTGAAGGCAATAACTTCCTCATACGAAATCCGATTTACGAAAACTTAGACTCTATTCCAAGCAGAATTCCGACACGAACGCAATGGCCTAACCCATTTCCCTTAATTCTTCCCAAAAAATTAAGTGTTCTTAAATTTGTTAATTTTAATATTTAAAATTATGGGGTGTTACATTCTCCCCTCCTTAAAGGATTTTGCCCTTGAAATCTCCAAGTTAAGGAGAATGTATATCCCAACATCCAATCATCCATCTACTCAACCATCAAGCACAGACATCCATTGTCCTTACAAGATTTCTAATGCCGTATGAACATATGTGGAAAAGTGTGTGTATATGTTCCTTATCCAATGCAAAATCAGGCGGTCTACTGATTCAGTTGACCTCCTTAATGCAAATCATGATAGTGTCATGCGTCCATTTTGTATGCAAAAGAATCCTAATGATACATATTATTTCTACATGCGTGCACAACCATTCATCAAAATGCAGCATTTATATGATAACACAACCATTATACATCCATTAATTTAAATATGCACACATATTTATATGCAATATGAAAGTGATTGAGCCGATCTAGTGCCTAATGTGTGTGTACATGCATCCACGAGCAACCACTAGCAACCACTTGCATCCATTTGCATCCACCAAACATAACATGTCTTAAACACATGTTTACAACCATAGGGTTTTTCTTAACTAAAGATCGAAGGTATCATCGCAAAGACATATTAAACGATAGGACAAGTATCAACAAAGCGGTAGAAAAAGGAGAAGTAAAAAAAACTAAAAAAGGAAAGGGTACAACGTACGCATCTTGTCTTCCGTCTCCCAAGTCGCGTCTCCTTGATCATCTCCCTATTGCACTTTGACCAACTTGACCTCTTTGTTGCGTAGCTTTTTGACCTCCGATTCAAGAATGCGTGTAGGAGCTCGTCTGACCATGGCATTTCGCTCTACTTCCACTTCTTTGAGCGGGCTCGGCTCCACCACTTCCGCTGTATCATGTAAACACTTACGCAAATGCGAAACGTGAAACACATCATGAACACCACTGAGCTTCTCTGGCAACTTTACTTTATACGTCATCTGCCCAATCCTCTCTATAATTGGGAAGGGTCCTACGAACCTCGGTGCCAACTTCCCTACTGATCCAAAATGGACTACGTTTCTCAACGGTGACACCTTAATAAAAACCATGTCCCCAACATCGAACTTAAGATCGGTTCGTCTCTTATCAGCATATAACTTCTTTCGGTCCTACGCCGTCTTCATTCACCGTCGAATCAAGTCTATCTTCTCCAAAGACTCCTTAATCATGTCGGGTCCAAGCAAAACCTTATCCGTAGATTCCCACCAACAAGTAGGTGATCGGCATAGTCGTCCATAAAGAGCCTCAAAAGGTGTCATGCCAATGCTAGCCTGAAAGTTGTTATTATAGGTGAACTCCACTAATGGAAGATATTCTTCCCATGTTCCTCCAAAGTCTAAGATGAATAGCCTCAAAAGATCTTCTAGAATCCGATTTACTCTCTCGGTCTGGCCGTCCATCCGAGGGTGATAAGCGGTACTTAAGCACAATTGTGTTCCAACCGCCTCTTGCAAGCTCTTCCAAAACTCGCTAGTGAAAATGGGATCTCTATCGCTAACAATGCTAGAGGATATGTCGTGCAGACGAACTCTCTCTCGAAGGTAAACAGATGCTAACCATGCGGCAGTCCTCCTACTTTTAACGGGAATAAAATGGGCACTTTTGGTAAGTCTGTCTACAACTACCTAAATCCCCGTATTACCCGTCCTTGATCTTGGCAACCCGTCTACAAAATCCATGGAAACACTTTCCCATTTCCACAGCGGAATCTCTAAAGGGTGGAGCAAACCACCGGGCTACTTTTGCTCCGCCTTGACTTGCTGGTACACCAAGCATCTAGAAACGAACTCAGCCACATCCTTCTTCATTCTGGCCCAAAAGAAAACTCGCTTCATATCCCTATACATCTTGTCACCACTGGGATGTATGGTCATCTTGGAGCGATGTGAGTCTTCAAGAATTGTCTTCCTCAAGCTCTCGTCTTGTTGCACGCAAAGTCTCCCATCTCTACGCAACCAGCCTCTCTCATCTATAACATATCTATTAAGATGACTCGAAGACTCCCCTCCTGTAAGCTTGCCTACTACCTCAATCAACTGTGGGTCATCTCGCTGTGCCTCTCCAACTCGACCCCAAAGTGTAGATTGTACCTCTAGCGATGCCAACAATCCGGGTACATAATCGACAGAGGGTCTGAAGTCAAAGGTAGATACAAACTCCAAACTCTGTCGTTCTACGAACAAAGGACTCAAAGTCAACCTCTTTCTACTTAAGGCATCAACTACAACGTTACCCATGCCAGGGGTATATGCGATCTCAAAATCGTAGGATGCTAAAAACTCCATCCACCTCTGTTGCCTCAAGTTTAGATCTTTCTGAGAGAACAAGTACTTTAGCGACTTATGGTCTGTATACAACTCAAACTTCTCGCCAAGCAAATAATGACGCCATGACTTAAGCGCAAAACTATGGAAGCCAACTCTAAGTCGTGGGTAGGGTAATTCTTCTTGTGGACTTTCAACTGCCTTCCACTATAGCATATCACCCTTCCCTCTTGCATTAAAACTTCGCCAAGCCCTATCTCGCAAGCATCGGTATATACTGTGAATGGCTTACTCCCATCTAGCAAAACTAAAACTGGAGCTGTCATCAAAGCCCTCTTCAAACGTTGGAAAGCATCGCCACAGTCAACATCCCATGCAAAAGTCAAGTTCTTCTTCATTAACCAAGTAAGTGGGGCTGATATCTTCATGAAGTCCTTAATGAACTTCCTATAATAACCAGCCAGCCCTAAAAAGCTTCTTACTTCTGTTGCGTTCTTAGGAATCTTCCAATCTTGGATTGCCACCACCTTTGCGGGATCCACAGCTGTCCCTTCCTTAAAGACCATGTGTCCTAAGAACCTCACTTCTTTTCTCCAAAAGTGGCATTTGGAGAACTTAGCTTTGAGTTGATACGCTTATAGGGTCTCTATGACTTCCCTAAGATATAGGACATTCTCTTCCTCGATTCTAGAGAAAATCAAGATATCGTCCACAAAGAATACCACAAACTTGTTTAGAAACTCCCTAAACACCCTACTCATTAAGTCAACGAAGTATGCGGGTGCATTCGTCAAACCAAAAGGCATGACGAGCCACTCGAAAAAACCATCAGGAGTTCTAAATGAAATTTTATCTATGCTGTCTTCATCCACCCTTAGCTGATGAAATCCTGTAGCCAAATCCAGCTGCGAGAAAACCAAAGCACCAACAAACTGATTGAATAAATCATCTATCCTCGGAAATGGGTGTCTGTTCTTATTTGTGAGCTTATTCAGCTCTCTATAGTCCACACACAATCTAAGTGAACCATCAGCCTTCGTAGCAAAAACAACTGGAGCACCCCATTCTGAAATACTTCTTCTTATGAACCCCTTCTCAAGCAACTCTTTCACTTGCTTACTGAGTTCTCTTCTCTCCCTCGGAGCCATGTGGCGCACTGGTAATGCAACTGGCTTTGCATTATCTACTAGGTATATACGAAAGTCTATCTCGCGCCTCGAGGGTAAACCCCAAACTTCATCGAAGACGTCACCATATTCACGGACCACACGAACAGATTCCAAATCATCGTTGGACACGTCAAGAGATTCTAGGTAGCTAAGCATCACCGGACCTCTAGGGTCACAAGAAATATCAAGGATCTTTCCACAACGAGTCAACAATCTAACTACCCTTCTTTCACAGTCTAGGATGGCACCGTATCTGGCTAGCCAATCCATTCCTAAAATCAAGTCGTAGCCCATGAAGCCAAGAACGAAGGCGCTGCATTCAAACCCAACACCCAAGATAGACACTCTCAAATCCCGACAAATCATTGAAAGATGAGCGAAACCACCAATAGGATTTGAGACTACTATGGGATTCGTAACTAGACTAGTATTTAGGTGCAGTGTTTCAACTAACGAAGCAGATAAAAATGAGTGTGAAGTGCCAGAATTCGAACAAGGTTCGAACAGGATGATCAAAAAGAAAAACCAAACTTCCAACCAAGATATTTCTACCTCTATCAGGTATGCCAATCGTGAGGGAACGCGTCTGCCGTCCAGAAGATCCTGTACTTTGTCCTTACCTTTGCCTTTTGCTTCTTTGGACGATCCTAATAAGATGTCATGTTTCTCTGTAATGATAACAACTAGTCTTCTTCTTCTTTCTAACGTCTTTATTTAAGTAGTCAGGTATTTCACAAGTGTGGCCCTTCCTTTTCTCTTGGCCCCTTGTTATCCTTACCGCCTTTCTTTGGATCTACTTTCTTATCGTGTGTCCTATCCATGTCTCTTCTGCACATTCTCTATTCGTGACCTCCTACCAAAATGAGGCTTCGTCCTTTATTAACCAAGCAGTTAATTGAACCTTCCTCCCATCATCTATCTTAAAGGTACCAACAAGTCCTCCACTTCCTTATAGCTTTGACAAACGTCCCAGTCCCATGAAGCGGTTTTCCGCCCATCATAGGGAAGTTCTTACATATCTCATAAAAAGCATCTATACGTGGAGGAAGAAATTCAAAAAGGAAAGAGGAAGAGATTTAAAACGGAGAATCGAAGGAAAGATATATGGCTCTTGGGGGTTATGTTTTTCAAAATAAACTTTTCTCTTAAAAATCCTCTCCTTAAAACATATTTTTGAAAGTATTTCTTTATAAAAATGCTTTTGAAAGCAGTTTTTTTCTCTTCAAAATCTCTTATTTGTTCAGGTAACCTTCAGCTCTGATACCACGTGTAACACCCTACGTCCATTAATGCAACTCACAAAGGGAATCCATTAACTTTCATGGAGTATTATTAGTGTATAGAACGGAATATAACAAGACAGATACATATATTGGTACTTTGAAAATTTAAAACAACTTTTATTGCAATGGAGAAATAGTTTGATTACAACAACATCATAAATCAACCATAAAACCAAGTACACTTAATATCCATCTTGACAAATTGTTTTCTGAGTACATAAAGGAAAAAGCATAACCCCAACATAAGTAGCCATAAAAGAGATAAGCTGAACTTTACTTTTAGCAATCGAAGCACTTCCAAAAGAGAGAGAGAGAGAAATCCAAATCAAGCTACACTAGCACTAGTCCCACCCTGAGAACCCGGGGGGAAGAGGAAGAAAAGGGGCGAAAACAAAGGGGGTCAGACATAAAGTCTGGCGAGTCCAATAACTTTAACAATATAATTATTAAAGTAATTAGGATAAGGCATAAAATGGTAAATAAGGCATGACTATGAAACAAATGGGCATGACAAAGCAAACAAGAGGAATAAGACAACGTCAATTGCGCCTCCAACACTATAGGATAATTACTATACCGCACCAATACAAGTCACCCTAAAAGTTGATCCCGCCTACTGAACAAAATAATAATAGTAGTAGTAGTTTCGTGTACCCCTAACTATCTTCATAGGTGTCGCCTGCTCCTATCTCCACTAGTTGTACTCGCTACCCTCCCCATTCTAATTACAACATTTATTCATAATATGGTAGTTGTACTCCTAGCTGTCTTCATAAGTGTCGCCTGCTCTTATCTCCGCTAGTTGTACCTACTACCTTCCCCGTTCGATCGGCTCCCAAACTCGTAGATGCCCGTGCTGGTCCCACAGTGGGGTGTATCACTCCCTAAAGTGGCAACCCGATACAACTCAAAGATGCACGGCTTATATCTACACGATGCAACAACGTCTTACCTACCAGCTCGGGCCCACGCATGCACATGACCCCGTTGGACTTGCGTTGTCACCGCTAACCCGTTTTGACCTCTTACAATCAAACTCAGTAAGTGTGTCCCGTCCTCGACCTAGCTTGAGCTCACAAAGATACTTAATGAGTTACTGGTTTGAAAAGGGTCCCCATTCTTGACACAAGCTTTCCACCTATGCTTGGTCCCCACTAGGATTTCCCACTTAACCCCTTCTTATTCATGTCTTCTTACATGTTTTAATTTGCTTAAGTGTTTCTAATCGTATTTCACATGCCACCTATGTCACCCACTTAACCCCATGTCCCATTACATGTTTATCTTGGTTAAGCATTACTTAATTCATTATAACCGTAACCTTGTAAGACCTCCTACATTAGACTACTGTTTGCGGTTGCTGGATTTGTCGTGCGGGTCCGGACAGTCTTATACCACAAACGAGCCCAACCTCGTGTCTTTACAATTGTTACGCATTTAATTTATGCCTTTGACCTCTCACATTAGACTACCGTTTGTGGATGCTGGATTTGCCGAGCGGGTACAGGCAGTCTTATACCACAAACGAGCCTAACCTCGTGTCTTAGGCGTTTATTATTACACATAATTATTTAACCCCAATTTGAATTAATATCCCTATTCAAATTGTCAATAATTTCCAAATTAATCTATGTCCATAATTGTCACATAAATTATGTCCATAATTTTCAGGTATATAAATTATACCAATTAATGTCTCAAATTAATTATATGCCTTTAAATCCATTTTATGCCAATTCACAATATGTATATTTAATATTTTCCCAATGTCCCCACGCCATTCGTACGTTTAATATGAAATATGTTAGACTCGCAAATAGTTTAACTCATAAAAAGAAAAGAAACATCACAACTTGCGTAACACATAAAATAGATCTAACTTGCAAATAATAATTATAACATAAATTTGCATAGTCAATAACTTGCATTGGCAATGGACATATAGAACATAAATTTGCATAAACTATGTACTGACATGGATCTAAATATAGATCTAAACATGAAATTGTGAACTTGCATATATGAATATGGTTTTCACCTAAACTTGCATATGGGTTCCATACAAACTTGCATATGAATTTAAACATGTAAACTAATATCACATGATTTACATATAAACTCGCATACATATATATACTTGATTCACATATAAACTTGTGTATAATTCGCATACAGACTTGCATATGATTCACATACAAACTAGCATATGATTTACATCCAAACTCGCATATAAATTGATGTCATAAAATGAATCAGGTTAAATATATGTGATTGGTCATATGAAATAGATCCACTAACATAAGTTAACAAAACAGTCATATGTTCACAAATAGACGATAATAAAATTAAGTAATGTCACATGATTCAACATGCATGTTCTCATAATCCAAATTATAACTCATCATAATTAGTTTATTAATTATTTTGTGAAAGAAATTGTACTCACAAAGATGGATTAGAGAAGAGAATAATTCGTTCGTCGTTTGTATTAGAATCCTGACTTGCAATTCCTAAGCTTTAAGAGGAAGATGAACTATTCCAGCAGCATAAGGACGTCTTTAACTAATTTTAATTAGGATTGAGGCAGCATAGCATTACAATGATTTGGTGTGGAGAGAAAGTGAGGTTTGGGGATGTTTAAATAGGTTAGGAGCCAAAGAATCTGTCCAGAAAACAAGTCCAGGTGCAAAATCCTGAATCTGCCTCGGATCTGACCAAATCAGGGGAGGTTGACCCCCAGTTCGACCTGTATAGGGGAGGTTGACCACCTGGTCGACCCCCTGGTCGACCTGGCCTGGGGCGGGAAAAATCCCACCCAACCCACTTCTGTGTTTTCATTTGAATTTTGAATTTGAATTCGAGCTGTTTTAATTTATTTAAATCCCTGAAACTTCTTAAGGCCATAACTTCCTCATACGAAGTCCGGTTTACGAAAACTTGAACTCTATTCCAAGCAGAATTCCGAGACGAGCGCAATGACGCAACCTATTTCCCTTATTCTTCTCCAAAAAATTAAGTGTTCTTAAATTTGTTAATTTTAATATTGAAAATTACGGGGTGTTACATTGATAGTATCCAATCATAACAATATATCATGTCATATATTTAACTGGGTATTTCTAGAGTAATCATTCACTATTTAGGCATAGTATTTATCAATCAAAGGAGTATATTTCAACCATCGATATCCAACCTACTATCATTCAATACCCAATGGGGTTCATACCCATATTCAACAACCAATACCAAGTTAATTTTCTATTCAATGACCAGTTAAGGTTCAAACCCATTCCATTGTCCACATTATCAGTTTTATGTGTCATATATTTAAGTGACTACATAAACTCCAGTTAAAGATCGTATCTTTTCCACATCAATAATCAATAAACCATATCATGATCCCATATTATCAACCCAAGGTCATTAAATAACTCAATCGAGTTAACAACAATAATCATATTCAACTAGCCCTAATTCGGTTCAAAGGTTTGCACCTAGTATTCTACTCCTCCCAACTTTAATTAGGATGTCCTAGCAATTCCAGACAATTTCGGCCGCTTCCAGGCACCACCGGAGTTTACGGACAGAGGTTTGATTCTATGGGATTTATAAATGATGTGCGAATAAGTTGGTGTGAAATCTGGTCTGAGTTGCAAATGGGTCGATGTTTTGGGTGCTAGGGGCATGGGTTGGAAGGTGGAGCAGGTAGATTGGGGTGCGTGGATGGTGGTTGGACTGGTGGGGTCCACAGCGACGGTGGTGGCTAAGGGGGGCGGGTTGGGTGGTTTAAAGGAGGAGGAGTATGGTTTTAGGGTTTTAAAAGGGTGTATGGGGCTTTTTCGGGAAGAAGGGGCCACGAACTGGTGGAGGGTGTAACACCCCATAATTTTAAATATTAAAATTAACAAATTTAAGAACACTTAATTATTAGAATAAGAATTAAGGGAAATGGGTTACGCCATTGCGTTCATCTCGGAATTCTGCTTGAGATAGATCTGAGTTTGCGTAAATCGGGCTCCGTATGAAGAAGTTATGGAGCTTAGAAAATTTAAGTTTAAATCATAATTAAGTAAATAATTAATAAATCTAAATTCGAATTTAAACCAGCGAAAAGCAATTGGCGCGAAAATTCCCGCCAGAGGGTGTCGACCCCCCTATAGGGGTTGACCCCTGCTGACTGTTCTGGACAGTGACGATTTTTGAGTCGTAGGGCTACGTGGCGACTTCTGATTGGCTCGATGACGCATTTTCTTGGACTGGATGGTTTGGATGGACCCTAGAGTTGATCTAAAGGCTCAAATTAATCCTATACTCCTATATAATCACATCAAACCTTAACCATAAACCTCATAACCCTATTCTATGAATCCGTCATGTTGTCCATCTCTAAGCTAGCCCAACCTCCATCTTCTCCAAACTAGAAATCAAATTCAAGATAAAAGATAGAGATCAAAGCCTACGTCAACGGAATTACTTATCAACCTCAGAAATCAGATTCTAGATCTTCTCTTCTTTCTTAATCTCTGTTAGTTCATGTAGCTTTCACAAGATAATTAAACTAAAGTAATTATGATAAGTTATAAATTATGATCATATTATTATGCCTATAATGGATCTTATCAAATTTGCAAGTTGTCATCGTTTTTGATTCATAGCCTATGTTTTTCTTATCAATTCTATCAGTTCATGCATGTTCGTGCTCGTATATTTATGCCTATTTTGATACCATGATTCTCTTCCCTCTTACTTTTTCCTTTTTCTTTTTTATGAGTTAGGCTGACTTCGAGCCTAACATATTATGCGAAATTCGCGCACGTATAACGCTTGAATGATAGGGAAAAAGTTTGGGAAATGTTAAATGACATGTGATTTGTAAAAAGGCATAAATTGATGACGGCTATAGTTTGGGAAAAATTGTATACAATAAGTAAACATGAGACTTGACGTAAATGGGTTTGGGTGTAAACTTGTGATAATTTGGTAAGTTCAGTTATTTCTTAGATTTGGAACATGTAATAGGAATCATGACTTGTAATGAATTGAATCTAGAACTATGCCTAATTGTAAGATAATCAATTCTGATTCATGCTTACCCTTTTGTCAAATCTGAATTACCTATGCCTATGAGACTGTTGTGATTGAAACAATGGAACCTATCATGTTGTACACCAAATTGGTGATTCTTTTATGTCCAATTCTATTGAATCTTTATGCCTATGATGTAACTTTCTCAGTTTAGCCATACTTATTGTTAATGTACAACATGTCTATTGGAAACATGATTCTTGAGTTGGGTACACCTTTACATGCCTATTTTGTTCCTTATGTCAATCCTTGTGTTACTCCTCTGTCCCTCTCCGTTTTATTTTTGGACCTTGTTGTACGTGCAATTGAAACACGGAGAATTGTGTATAACTTAATTAAGTAATTTTGGGCATAACAAGTAAATGTGGCATAGCTTGAACTAACCACACTTATGGATAATTTACATATAAATCTGGACTTGGACAGTAAATATGTAAATTGGCTAATAGATGAATGCCTAAGACATGAGGTTAGACTTGGTTTGCGGTATAAGACTGCTCGGAATCGCCTGGCTTATCTAGCAACCGCAAACGATAGTCTAATGTGAGAGGTCAAAGGCATAAACTAGATGCTTAGACACGAGGTTAAGTCTGGCTTGTGGTGGAAGTCTTCCGGGAACCGCCTAGCATTTCCACCGGCCACAAGTGATCGACTTATTGTGAGAGGTCTGTGCATTAATAACTAATTAATGTTGAATATGATACCTAAACGAGTTAGGTGGGTGGGGTTAGGTTAACATGGGTAAGAAGACAACTTAACCAATATTACATGAACAAAGTGGATAGGGTTAAGGCACGCTTAACCAATAATACATGTGGACTTGATAAGTGAAAGGGTTAAGTAAATCTTGGGTAGGTGGGTAATATTAGTATATATAGGCCCACAAACTTAACCGTAAAATAAACATGTGTGAATCGGTGGGAAGGTTAAGTGACATATGGATAGGCGACACTTAACCAATACAACATGTTAATTAAACAAATGGGTAGGGTTAGGTTAAATAGAGAACACTTAACTGTTATAACATGTTGGTTAGGAAACCCTAGTAACGGGGACCCATTTCAGCAGTAACCCACAGATGTATCACGGTACCCTGAACTAGGCAGGGTGGGGCACGATTAATGGGCTGATTATAAGTGGTCAAAATAGCAACGGGTGGTGCGTCAGTGTAGGTTCCGACGGAGTACGGGCGTGCACATGCTCCGGAGTGGAAAAAGAAGGCACTGGGCATCAGTAGTCATACATTGTGCATCTTGAATTATGTCGGGTTGCCATCATAGGGATTGATACACCCCATGGTGGGATCAGCACAGGTATCTACAAACAAGCGGGGCCGAAAGACACAAGTAATGAATACATACGTGTTAAGGAGGCGATCGATTAAGCAATAAGGGGGTAGTGTGGGGGAATCTAGTATTTAGTAGGCTGTCAAGGATTGTATGGGGTGGATACCTCTTACTAGATGTTACGCCTGAGGGCTACCAATTGCGGGGTTGGGATCAACTTTCAGTATGGAACTATTAACGGTGCAATATATTTAGCATTAGTGCAGTGTAGTAATTACCCTATAGTGATTAGAAGCTCAATCAACGTTTATCTTATTCATTTTGCCTACCTTGTCATGCATGTTTTTGTACAGTCATTTCTTACTTTCCAGTTTATGTTCTTATCATGTTACTTTAATGATTATATTGTCAAAGTTACTGGACTCACCAGACTAATGTTTGACCTAGTTTGTTTAGCCTCTTTTCTTCCATTCCTCCCTAGCTTCTCAGGGAGGAAATACTCAAGCTCAGTTCAGATGTCTCTTTCTTCTAGCTTGAAGTTGAAAGACGTATTACTTGGCTTTGATTTTGCTTATGACATTTTCTGTTGGGGATTATGGCTTTAAAATTTTGTACTCTGAAGGCTTTTGTACAAGACTGATATTATGTACTTGGTTTTGTTGTTTTGAAGGTGTAACCAAACCTATTTTTGTTTCTGCTGCAATAAAGTCATAAAATTTTCAACTACTACTTTATCCGTATTTTAATATTCCATTCTGTTTACTTATAACGCTCCATGAAACTTAATGCGTTCCCTTTGTGAGTGACATTAATAAACTTGGGGTGTTACGCTTGCTATCAGAGCTGAAGGTTACTAGAACAGATAAAAGATTGTGAAAAACCGTTTTCAAAAGCATTTTTATAAAGAAGTATTTTTAAAAAAAGACATGTTTTAAAGAAGGAGTTTTCAAGATAAAGGTTTATTATGAAAAACATAATCCCCAAAAAGCCATATATCTTTCTTTCGATTCTTTGTTTCGAATCTCTTCCTTTTTCCTTCTTGAGTCTCTTTCCCCGCGTGTAGATGCTTTTTCTAAGATATGTGAGGACTTACGTGTGATGGGTGGAAAACCGTTTCATAGGACTGAGACGTTTGTCGAAGCTAGAATTGGCTCAAGGAAATGGAGGACTCGTTTGGTATCTTTGAGACAAATGATGGAAGGAAGGTTCAGCTAGCTGCTTGGTCGATGAGGGAGTTTAGGCTAAGGAGCACAACCCAAGGATGAGGAATTTGTTGATATGGCTTTAATGCACATAGAAGGTAAAGGAGAAAGTGGAAAGAATAATTAACCCTGTGACAAAAGAAGGCGTCTTTATTGTAGTTTAACGGGACATGTAATTAAGGACTATATAAAGAAGAAGAAGCCTGGTTGTTTTCATTGTGATGAGGCATGACATCTAATTAAAGACTGCCAGAGGAGGCAAGGAAAAGGACAAGGGCAAGGGCAGAGGACAGGACCTACTTTCGGAGGATCGGTTCATGCTCCCATGGCACCGGGACAGGATAGAGATAGAAACGTTTTTGTTGAAAGTTTGATTTTTCCTTTTTGATCATCTTGTTAGAACTTTGTTTGATTCTAGCGCTTCACATTCGTTCACATCTGCTTTGTTAGTTGAAACACTACACCTAAATACAAGTCTAGTTGTGGATCCTATTGTAGTCTCAAATCCTATTGGTGGTTCGGCTCATTTATCTATATTTTGTTGGGATTTGAGAATGTCTATCTTGGTCATTGGGTTTGAATGCAATGCCTTCATTCTTGGTTTCACGGGCTATAGCTTGATTCTAGGGATGGATTGGCTAGCCAGGCATGGTGCCATCCTAGACTGTGAAAAAAGGGTAGTTAGACTGTTAACTCGTTGTGGAAAGACCCTTGATATTTCTTATGACCCTAGAGGTCCGGTGACTCTTAGCTACCTAGAATCACTTGACACATCCATTGATGATTTGGAATCTGTTCGAGTAGTCCGTGAGTATGGTGACGTCTTTGATGAGGTTCAGGGTTTAACCCTAAGGCACGAGATAGACATCCGTATATACTTAGTAGATAATGCAAAGCCAGTTGCATTACCAGTGCACCACATGGCTCGGAGAGAGAGGAGGGAACTCAGTAAGCAAGTAGGGGAGCTACTTGAGGAAGGTTTCGTAAGAAGAAGTATTTTGGAATGGAGTGCTCCAGTTGTTTTTGCTACGAAGGCTGATGGCTCGCTTAGATTGTGCGTGGACTATAGGGAGCTGAACAAGCTCACGAAGAAGAACAGACACCCATTGCCTAGGATAGATGACTTGTTCGATCAGTTGGTTGGCGCTTCGGTTTTCTCGTAGTTGGATTTAGCTACAGGATTTCATCAGCTAAGGGCGACTGAGGACAACATGGATAAGACTGCTTTTAGGGCTCCCGACGGTTTCTTCGAATGGCTCGTCATGCCTTTTGGTTTGACGAACGCACCCACATATATCGTAGACTTGATGAGCAGGGTGTTTAGGGGGTTTCTAAACAAGTTTGTGGTAGTCTTTATGGATGGTATTTTGATTTTCTCTAGAAGCGAGGAAGAGCATGCCCTACATCTTAGGGAAGTCTTAGAGACCCTACGAGCGCATCAACTCAAAGCTAAGTTCTCCAAATGTCATTTTTAGAGGAAAGAAGTGAGGTTCTTAGGGCACGTGGTCTCTAAGGAAGAGATATTAGTGGATCCTGCAAAAGGTGGTGGCAATCCAAGATTGGAAGGTTCCTAGAAAAGCAACGGAAGTAAGAAGTTTTCTAGGGTTGGCGGGCTACTATAGGAAGCTCGTTAAAGACTTTGCGAAGATATTAGCTCTAGTTTTGACTTTGCTAGATAGAAGAAAACCATTCACAATATATTCCGGTGCTTGCGGGACAAGGCTTGGACCAGTTTTCGATGCAAAGGAAATGGTGACATGCAAAAGGCGGTAGGTATGAAGTTATGTTTGAGCATCGTGTATCGTCCACAGAGGATGGATGGACAGAAAGGGTGAGTAGAATCTTTGAAGATATTTTTGAGGTTATGTTCCTAGGTTTTAGAGGGACATGAGAAGAGCACCTTCCATTTGTGGAGTTCGCTTATAATAACAGTTATTAAGCTAGTATTAGGATTTTTTATGGACGACCGTGTCGATCATCAACTTGTTGGTGGGAGTCTACGGATAAGATTTTGCTTGGACCCGAGCTAATTAGAGAGAAACTTCGGAAAAGACGGACTTGATTCAAAGATGAATGAAGACGGCACATGACTTGCAAAAGTCAAACGCTGACAAGAGACGGACCGATCTTGAGTTTGAAGTTGGGGACATGGTTTTTGTCGAAGTGTCGCCATTGAGGAACGTAGTTTGCTTTGGAGCTGCAGGGAAATTAGCACCAAGGTTTGTAAGACCCTTTCCCATTACAGAGAGGATTGGATAGATGACGTACAGAGTGAAGTTGCCGGAGATGCTTAGCAGTGTTCATGACGTGCTTTACATGTCGTATTTGCGGAAGTGTTCACATGATACCGCGGAAGTAGTGGAGCCGAGCATGCTTAGAGAAGTGGAAGTGGAGCGAGATGCCACGATTAGACGAGCTCCTACATGCATCCTTGGATCGGAGATCAAGAAGTTACGCAACAAAGAGGTCAAGTCGGTTAAAATCCATTGGGGAGATGATCAAGGAGATGCGACTTGGGAGACGTAAGACATGATACGTGCGTCGTAACCTTTCCTTTTGTGATGATATGTTCTTAACTTCTCCCTTTTTTACCGATTTGTTTATACTTGTTCTACCGTTTAGTATGTCCTCTCGTTTACATCCTCGATCTTTAGATAGGAAAATCCTATGGTTGTAAACATGTGTTTGAGACATGTTATGTTGGGTGGATGTAAGTGGATGCAAGTGTTTGCTTGTGGTTGCTCGTGGATGCATTTACACACACATTAGGCACTAGATCGGCTCAATCACTTTCATATTGCATATGAATATGTGTGCATATTTAATTAAATGGATGTACATTGAATGTGTTATCATATGGATGTTGCATTTGAATGAATAGTTGTGCACTCATGTAGAAATAATATGTATAATTAGGATTCTTTTGCATACATAATGGACGCATGACACTATCATGATTTGCATTAAGGAGGTCAACTAAATCAGTAGACAGCCTGATTTTGCATTTGGGTAAGGACATATACACACACTATGCATATGTTCATGAAAAGCATTAGAAATCTTTTTAAGGACAATGGATGCCTGTGATTGAATGGTTGAGTAGATGGATGTTGGATGGTAGGATATTCATTCTTCTTGACTTAGAGATTTTGGGGACGAAATCCTTTAAGAAGGGGAGAATGTAACACCCCGTAATTTTAAATATTAAAATTAACAAATTTAAGAACACTTAATTTTCAGAAGAAGAATTAGGGGAAACGGGTTACGCCATTGCGTTCATCTCGGAATTATGCTTGAGATAGAGTCCGATTTTGCGTAAATAGGGCTCCGTATGAAGAAGTTATAAAGCTTAGAAGATTTAAGTTTAAATCAGAAATAAATAAATAATTAAGAAATCTAAATTCGAATTCAAACCAGCGAAAAGCAGTGGGCGGGAAAATTCCCTCCAGAGGGTGTCGACATAGGTGTCGACCTCTCTGTAGGGGTCGACCCCTGCTGACTGTTCTGGACAGTTACGATTTTCTGAGTCGTAGGGCTACGTGGCAACTTCTGATTAGCCTGATGACGCATTTTCTTGGACAAGATGGTTTGGATGGATTCTAGGTTGATCTAAAGGCTCAAATTAATCCTATACTCCTATATAATCACATCAAAATTTAACCCTAAACCTCATAACCCTATTCTATGAATCCGTCATGCTGTCCATCTCTAACCTAGCCTAGCCTCCATCTTCTCCAAACTAGAAATCAAATTCAAGATAAAAGATAGAGATCAAAGCCTACATCAACGGATTAGCTTATCAACTTCAGAAATCAGATTCTAGATCTTCTCTTCTTTCTTAATATCTGTGAGTTCATGTAGCTTTCACAAGATAATTAAACTAAAGTAATTATGATAAGTTGTAAATTATGATCATATGATTATGCCTATAATGGATCTTATCAAATTTGCAAGTTGTCATCTTTTTTGATTCATAGCCTTTGCTTTTCTAATCGATTCTATCAGTTCATTCCTGTTCCTGTTCGTATATTTATGCCTATTTTGATACCATGATTCTCTTCCCTCTTCCTTTTTCTTTTTTATGAGTTAGGCTGACTTCGAGCCTAACATATTATGCGAAATCCACGCACGTATGACGCTTTAATGATAGGGAAAAAGTTTGGGAAATGTTGAATAACATGTGATTTGTAAAAAAAGCATAAATTGATGATGGCTACGGTTTGGGAAAAAATGTATACAAAAGTAAACATGGTACTTGACGTAAATGGGTTTGGGTGTAAACTTGTGATAATTTGGTAAGTTCAATT
>JASFAX010000300.1:0-70304 GCA_030737875.1 Allium sativum
ATTTACTGTACTTGTTGGGGTTTGATGATTTTATGAGCTGATTGGCTAGCCGCTTGGCTTTTTCATTTTCTTTTGGATTGATGAGGGCCCTATGAGGGAAGTTGTGATTTTAAATATCAACCCGTACAAAAGAGGTTATGGAGAAATTTTTCGAAAATTTAGGGTGTTAGCCAAATTTTTGGGAAATTACAAAATTCTTAGAAACTGAAAAGTTGAAGAATGAAAGCCAGAATGAAAGTTGAGTTGGTTAGTTAAACAACTTTCAGCTCCATTCCTTTTCGAGGATGAAAAGATTTTAAGTTGGGGAGATTGTAACAACCCGGATTTTCAGAACCAATATAAAATTTCTATTTTAGCTATTTTAGCGGATTTTAATATTTAAAATGACTTATTTTAAATAATAACGACTAAAAATTTATTTTAATCGAAGTTAGAACGTACAAATTTATTTTAATTATAAAATGAGCCTAAAATGGCGTGGTAGTTTGAGAATTTGATTTTTAATTTCAAATGAATATACATAATTCAATATAAGTCAGAATTGGACGAAACAAGAAATATTTGAATCTGTTTAACTGTATCTTTCTAACGAATGTAAGAAACTGATATTTCACTTTATAAATAATAAGTTATGTCCAGTATAAAATTTAAAATAGACGTTAAGGAATTTATATATATTTTAAATAATATATAGCCCTTAAAAATAGATATTTTGCAAACGACCTCCGTTTTCAGCGAAACCACTTTTGTTGGATCTGGAATGTCAAATTATTGTTATATTCCAATTTTCAAATTTTTGGAATTAATATGTGACCGTGACAAAAGAAAACGTGTTTGACAGTTTTAGTTGGAATTTAATCAATTGGAAAATGGCCATTTTTTAAATGATCTCCAAATTCGACAAAATTAGTTTTGTTAGGACCGTATCATGAAAACAAAGCTAGATATAAATTTTCTATTATTTTTGGAGTCAGTATGTGACCTCGGTAAATTAAAATGTACATTGAAATCAATATTGAACATTATATTAATTTGTATTTTAATTTTAATGAAAACTGATCTAAATAGTCGAATTGGCTTATAAAACATATTCCATTGTGTCTGGAATAGGGGTATTTATCTAGAGGCATCAGCCGATGGGTTTGATTTGGAGTTTGGATATAAAATCTAATTTTTATGAAATTAAAGAATATAAAATATAAATATTATATAAGGTCAAACCCTAGTCAAAACCCTTGCATTATTTTCTACGTGGCAGAACATGTATACCGCCGCTCCTTTCATTACGAACGAATAGGGAACTCCATCGTTCTTCCTCAAAAATCTCACAATCAACTCGATAATTTCATAAATGGAAAATGGTAGAGAACACCGAGATCTCGTCGGCCAACGGTGGTGATTTGAAATTTCTTCTTGGATTGGCCAAAACCGAAACTCCAACGTGCGCAGTTCGAACTGCTTTTCCGATCAGCGGGCACGTGCGAGTTGGGGGTTCTTGATGGCGGTCAAGGAGGAAGTGACAGCCTTCAACGATGTGCCGTCTGATCGTGCTCCGGCACTACGGTAGGGGAGCGAATTGGAGCCCTAGTTTTGGGTGTTGGGTTCGAGTATACCTGGAAGGAAAAACGATGAAGGAGGAAGGTTTAGTTAAATAATTAAATTAATTATAGTAATTAATTAGTTCATTAATGTCATTAGCGAATAAAATATCATATCTTTTCCAAATGAAATCAGAATTCAGCAAACAAGGGCTCGTTGGAACCGTGAAGTCAAACTCTACGCATTGGAATTGACCAGAACAGAAATGGAGCACGTTAGAATTTCAAGCAAATTTTAATCCAAACCGTACCAGAAATTCAGAAATAGACACTGACGGAGTGGAACCAAAAAGCGAGAACTTCTCACTATAATTTTTTGTACAGTTATTTATTTTATAACTGCATATATGAACTGCCAGTAATGATTTTTATCTTTTAATTATCAAAAATATTGTATACGGTGCCTGTCAGCTCACCTCCCTATCGTCCACAAACCATGGACGATTTAATTAACTGTATTGTGTTGTGATTGCGATGTGAATAATATATATATATATATGCGATGTACAAAATATATATATGCGATGTGAATAAAATATATATATGCAATGTGAATAATATATATATATATGCGATGTGAATAATATATATATGTGATGTATAAAATATATATACGTTATGTCAATAAAATATATATATGCGATGTGAATAATATATATATATATATGCGATATGGAATATATATATATATGTGATATGGAATATACATATGCGATGTGAAAAATATAAATATACGATGTGAAAAATATTGGTTGGTTAAAAATATAATTTTTAACATATGCGCTGTATAAAATTGTCATGTAATGGAATATTCAGTTTTGTTTGAAAATTTAAATGGAAGTTGGAATCATTTTTAAGACGAATTTATAAATGATTTATAAAATACGTTTTAAATGGAAATCGATGAAATATATATAATATATATGTTATATATATTTAATGGCATGAATAGAACACGCTGCGCAACGACCATTCACGAATTTCGACCATTAACTTCAAATTGACATTATGGGAGATCCGACCGTCGGATTCTCCTAAAACTAGAACCTTTGGGTTCGTATCGTAAAGAGCTTTCCAACATATATAAGGGAGTTAAATTTGAACAGTCATATTTTAAGATATGTCCAAATCAATTTCAGAAAAGGCCGCTATGGATGCAGTTTGGTAGCCGTTATTGGAAACCAACTGCAACAGCCTAAATAAAATTATTAAAAATATGGAAAAATTGGGTAAAATCATAATAAATGATTTGGAAAGATTTTGGATGAAAAATTCTAGTTTTGACAAGATAAAAATATATTTTTATCTAAATGAACTAGTTATTAACTAGATTAATAATCCAATGTTTATAAATAAATAAATTGGATTAAAAAAGGGATTTTAAAATAACCAGAATTTTCCAATGAATAAATTGGAATGGATTTGAACAGAAATAATCTTCGAAATATTTCGATATTGGATTCCGTGATTATACAGATATTGTTGAGGAATTTGGAAGATACAGATATTGTTATTCCCAATACGATATCTGTTAGTTTCAGAATTTGATATTGAATATAAGCCAATATTATTTTTATTCAGAGCCTTATATTTAATATCAAATTGGATTTTGGGTTTGTCGTGAAGGGTGTCTTCATTAACACTCTTCTTAAACCCAGTTGAGGAATGAATAAATCTTTTAATTAAGATTTAGTGAAGTTTACCAATTAATTTAATTGGAATTGAATTGAAATTGGATATTTGGTTTATCGTGAACTGTGTTTTAAATAACATTAGTTCTTTAACCCAATTAACAGTGAAGACATGATTTGGAATTTATAAATCTTTAAATTAAGATTAATGGAAATTTTCCAAAGTAAAGTTTTCTAATTTAAAATATTAAATTGAAATTGAAAGGAATTCGATTTGGTAATAATCGAGATGAGCTTCTATGAATGAAGATCATTACTATTTATGGAATTTAAAAGGCCTTGCCGCTATTCCACTTATAGTCTTAGTTTGATACAGAAATTTATATTGATTATATACTATTATGATTTCCGTGAAGATTCCATTTTGATAGAAGATGATATTGGGTTTATTGTTAACTTTGTTTTAAAGGACATTGATTCTTTAACCCAGTTAAAGGCAGGATTAATTTCTAGAAAGTTGAACAATCATTAAGTAATGATTTTAGAGATTGAAACAGAGAAGAGTTTTAATAAATCTTTAATTAGATTGGAATGAATGAACGGTGATTAAATTTACCGAAACATGAGATGTATTATAACCAAATATACATGGTTTTTGATAATAAATCTTTAATTAGATTGGAATGAATGAATGGTGATTACATTTTCCAAAATATGAGATGTGTTAGAACCAAATACACTTGATTTTTGATATTGATTGAGATTGATTGATTATTTGGATTGTGCTCGACCAGTTTATGAGAAAAATATGCTTTTAAATTCAGCATTGGGTTGGATAGAAATATTTGTATGCTAACATCTTGTGAAACACTTCACGATTTGACTATGAGATGTATAGCGATGTTGTTGACTTCATTTCAAATTTAATGAATGATTTTGAAATGATATTTTTCTTAAGTGAAAAGAAATGTATTCTCGATTTTGGACTGGGAATGTTTTATAAAAATGTTTTATCAAACAGGAAGGATTTCGAGGCTTAAACCCGATATTGTAGAAATGATTTCAAAGTGTATTATGTGTTTGATATTGTAGTTCATCACATAACCGAATCGTTGCTATTGATGATATATCTCTTTGGTGGTAGAAAATTTATTCTCTTGCTTAACACCCTTCTTTGAGACGTAGGAGCTCAACGGTTATGTCATTAATAGTGACTGATCATATGTGTGAATTGCTAATGTAAAGTACTATATTTTGATAAGTACTTGTGATTATTATGTTGTGAATTGATTTTCCCTACTTGGGATATAAAAAAGATTTAGTATGTGGCTAAAGATGCTGGTAACTCGGACGACTAAAAGTATGGGTGAGATGGCGGTGTAGTTCCCCAGAGTGTGGAATGGAGCATCGTCAGTGTATCCTGCTCCATAGTAGGAGGTGCACATTTACATATCGAGTTGGTGAGGTGCGTGCACTTTGTCTTGTCTATAGGGAGCCCGATACATGGTTGCATACTTGTTTGTATGCATTGTGATATTTTGTAATTCATATTTCCAAATGTTTTGGTTTGAGATCCCCAAGCGAAATCTACTTTGATATAAAGCTAGATATGTATTTCAAAATGATTTGAAATAAGAAATCGGGAAATAAAGTCTAAAGTGATAATTTCTGTGAATTGAATTGGATTTGGAAAATCGAAATTTGGGGATTAAGCCTAAATGGGTAGATTGGAAATTTGCATGTTGTTTGATGCATTGTAGATCCGTACATCTATTATTGTTTAGACACTGGCAATCTAGTGGAGTGAACCCGTTCCGTGACATACGTGGTCCCATGATATGCTGTATTTTACATAAGTTAATTAATAACTGTTTTAGTTCTCATACCAGTCCCATGACTGACCCAGAGTTTATTGTTTCAACCTAGACACTGGGTGCCCATATTTTCCACACAGGCAGTCAGTAGTTTAGTTTTGCAGATTATTTCATTTAGCCGGATTCTGGATCGAAGCTTAAAGTTGTGTCCAGAGCATTGATAGTCTTCCGATGTGTTAATTTATTTGTTTCCGCTGCATTGTATTACATTTACTATAATTTATGTTCCGTTGTATATTATTTTTGATACTCTGATATTATGTACTCTTATGTAACATTATTATGATGTTTATAGAAATCTTCTGTTGTTTGTTCTAATGTGTTGTGCGCCCAAAGTTAGCGTATCCGCCTTTATGGTTCGATTTAAGTCGCTTTAACGATTGATTTGGATCGACCGAGAGAGAGGGTCGTTTACATACTCCCTAAACAACACTGAGACTGAGATGTTATCGCTTCGGACCATTTGTTGGCGAAATGGACAAAATCATTCATTACTTCTTGTTCAAACATCGTTCCTCTGATCTACTCGCAGAGAGATTTCTTTAGGTGAGAGAAGATGCTATTGTCCTCTAATGTAGAACCACTTGGAGGAGGTGTTACAGCTTGTCCTGTATAGGAAAAGCTATTATCCCAAGTGTCGTAAACGGGTTGCTTTATTTTTCTTTTCCGCTTTATTATCCGCAAGGCTTCTTCTCTCAACCTTTTCTCTTCTATTACTCCTCGGTTAGTGATTTCTGACCTATTTATTCGAGATCCTAAGGATTTTTGTTGGGACATCTTACACATAGCTTCGCTTCTTCAAACCCGTAGTCTAGTCTAGGACGGAACAACACAAACAGATATGTGGCTGTTAACCACATGGTCGGAGGTTCATGCCCCTCCCCTTTAGCGCCAAAATGTTAACGACATTTTTCGTCAAAACCAGAAATGGGTCAGTAAGAATAGATGTGAAGGGTAAATATTTTGTTTATCCTCCACCAGTTCGTGTCGAATCGCCGCCCCTAGGTATCAGGATTAGGCTCGCTAGAAGATCTAAGCTCGTAGATAGGGCTCAGACTCACCGGAGGGACTTAAACCAATAGAAATGGGGTATTTCCTTCGATTATGGATGTAGATTTGGATGAAAATCCATGTATACATAGGAATAAAACAATAATCGTAACAACAATAATTGGAAATTAGTAAGACAAACTCACAAAGGACACTACGTGTGTAGATTCGTCCTTTTTATTAACCTTCTACTTTGAATTACATGAATAGAGCGGGGAAGCTTCAATTTATCTCAATATTAGGGTTTTAAAGAGAGAGAATAAGAAAGTTCCAACCCAACCCCAATGTGACCCCTTGGGTCTTATTTATAGAGAACTTAGGTCCCCTTCCGCTGCTGGGCCTCCAGGAGCCTTTGTCAACCGCCTTTTCCTTTGGTCTTCAATGTTTTTGCTTCCAGATGCTTTGAGGTGTTAATTATAGCTTCCGCAATGAAGTCGGGGGCCTCTTCGGAGTTAGAGTGCGCTTGCTGACATAGTAGCTCTCCAGAAGGTACTATGAATTTCTGGTTGCATGCTTTCGATCATAAACTTTCGGATATAGGCTTCCGGTTTTCCCGTGAATACTTATAGGAGCCTTCCCTCAGTATGTATGTGGTTTGCCGCCGTTCGGAATCACTGTCGGTTTCTATGCTAACGAGACTAGTGTAGGTAGCTTGTATCCCTTACAAGGTTCTGGTTTGCTTTTTGGTGGGATTTCCGGGTATAGCCTGATCTTCCAATAGATTACACCAGGTGACTCGTCTGCTATTTTACCGATACGGCCTATCGGCATTTTTGCAATAGGTGTCTCGAAAACTGGTTCCGAATAATCTTTATGTGCCTCTGCCTTTGATGCTCTCGGTGTTTTAACCCTCCTAACGTATCGGTTTTAAGCGGGCCAATGCCATAGGTTCTTTCGGGTCTCAACTAGCAGAGCTATTACCTTCATCTTCCCTAGTTTCTGACCAGATGACCTCTCGCCTCGAGACTTCTTTGTCGGTTTGATATTGTTGGAAGGATCCTGCCAGCCGGATCTTGTAGGATAAATCTTGTTGGCTAGATTCTGTAGCTTTTACAATTCTTGCCCTCGGGAAGGTCTCGTTTGATACCGCTTTCGGATCATTTTTCCTTGTTCTCGATTCTTCTTAACATTTGACTCTACTTTCTGAAGGACTCCCATGTGCTCGTGGTTATCCATTTCCCCTTCACCGACACCCTGTTTCATTGTTAATTTTAGTAGTAACATACACAAAGGAGAAATTCAAAATAAGGCTGCAATCCAAGAAATATGGTAAGAATTAAATAAAGGCATAACACTGTTCGAATTTTGAAAACAAAATAAAAGTTATGCGTACATATATACATGTCAAATGGGCATTTGAAATTTTTGTGTACGTATAAGTAGATTATATGTAAATATAATATTTAAATAGATCAAAGAAAGTATAACAAGATACTAATCAAACGTTTAAAATTAAAAATGTTAAAATGGTAAACATCAACCCAAAAATGCTCGCGGGACACAGGAGGGTCGACCCTAGGGTCAACACACCCCTGATCCGGGCAGATTCATCGATGAATCTAGACCATTTTCTTAACCAAGTTGTCGCTGACTCAGCGTTGCATGTACGATAAGATCCTGAACACCTATAAATAGGCTAGTAGAGCCTAGCCTAAATCTCACATTTTCTGAGACGGTGCCAAAGTTCTGCCATTCTTCTTCCTCCTCAAATCTCTTTAGAAAAATAGAACAATTAGTTTAGGAAAATTATGATTCGAGATCTGGAGCAAAAGAATGTATATTAATAAAGAAGGTGTTCAAAATTCTATTCGAAGTAAGATAAATTCTTGGATCTGGTCAATTTAATTTTCTCCTCTTTCTTCCCTTTTTCTTTTAGTTGAGAATTCTGGATCCATAGTTGTTTAGGTTCTAAATTCAGTTAGGAGAACCATGGAATATTAGATCTGGACCAGATTCATGATTTGAAAAGCAATTAGGTGAGTGGATTTAAGTTATATGTAACGACCGGCATTCTACGCATCGTTGGATCGTAGAATATTTATTTCTTTCACATACGAAGTCGTATGGTCATGTAGCTTTGGGAGGCCATTAGTGGGGTCATTTCCCATGTTCACGATTTTTGTCGGTTTTTAAAAGACCATTTTACCCCTAGCTGGTCTTGTTTTGGCCATAACTTTTGATTAGAAAGGAGTTTTGACCTAAAACCACTTCCATTAGATCTGGATGATGGTTTACCTTTCCTTAGAGTGGTCACATGTGAAAAACGGACTTACGTTTGGGAGATATAGTTGAAACAAGTTTCAGATGGTGAAAAACAGCTTAACCGGGCCTAATTAGGGTGTTAGCAAGGGGGCCCATGACCCATTTTGGGATTAGAGATGTATAGGGGCTGATTAGGGTTAGAAAACATTTCTTTCAGCCACCACTTTCATTCTTGGAACCCTAGCAATGGCCTCCAACACACAAATCAACTTCTAATCACTTTCTAATCGAGTTTTGGCTTAATCAACATCAAATCAAGGAAGATCTTCATTAAATCAGTATTAGAGCTGCTCTGTTGCATTGGTATTAACGTCCAAATAGTAGAGTTTCAATTCTAAAGGTTTTATTTGTGGCTAAGGTGAGTGATTTGCATAGTTTTGCACTAATTACGGTTGATTAAGGGTAATTAGTGAAGATTAACGAAATTAGACATGATAAAAATCTGGAAAAATATTTATAAATTTTAAAATATCATTTTATGCCTCTGTTAGAAATTTGGGTTAATTTGGTTAAGTTTTGTTAATCCTATCATTAGTTGTGCTTAAACATGATTAAGGGGAAAAAATGGGTTTTGGGTAGGTTTGATCCATTTTAACTTATTGAAATTGATGTTTTGGTGTTTATGGTTGATTATACATGTTGCTATGACTGTATGGTATGCTTAGTGATTGTCTAGAAGTGTTAGATTGGTCGAAAACGTCGTTGAATGGCGTAAACAGCTCGCTGGACAAAGTGCAGGAAAATGCAGAGGACCGGATCGGATCGACCCTCCGAACCTGACCCGATCGTGATACCCGATCCGAACTGCCACGTGGAGACCCCGATGCACCACGATCTGATGTTCCATGAACCACTCGAGAGAAGGAGCCGACCCGAGCCGCTTCAGCCTGAGTTCCACCATCCGACCTGAGCATGGTGGCACGACCCGAAGGCACCTGATCCGAACCGATGCAGCATGGATGGTCTTGAGAGACTCGATCCGATCCGGAGTGTTTGGGAAGGAGGACCGAACTGCCAGGAGATGTGGACCCCGACCCGATCCGCTGCAGGTAGCTCGACCGATCCGAACCGAGCGTGGGTGACCAAACCGAACCAGACGTGTACTTCTATTTCTACATGACGACACTTCTGAAGGCCAACTCCAATTTGACCAAAACCCAAGATGCAAAGGTAGTCGAAATAAGTAGTTTCGACTCAGGATCCAAATGGGAACCAATGAGTGAACTTCGTGAGTTGGGCTTTGCTGCAGGACGTGTGCAAAGGGGTTGTCAATGTCTGTAACTTTGGATCACTATGTGTAGGGAGTACGTGAACGGTTTCAAGGCCATAGTGGCCTAGGTATGACTAAAGAGCTATAGACCAATGAAGTGGGGTCATTTGTAAAGGCTTGGTCATGACTCCATGTGGTAAGCTTGGTAGTAGCAGAAGTTGTACAAGTTGAACTCCGTCGCTACTTCGATGGGTCTAGTGATCGAAGCGGTAGATATCGTATGCTTTACGCACTGAGTGAGAGATGTGAGGATCATTGCTACGTTTGATTTGGTTGCCATCATTATGACATACACACCCCACCCTCGTTATCTTTACACCATCTGTTCAGTGGCGCCTTAGAGTGTTGTACGGTATGTAGTGCTAACTCTTTGGTTGCAGGTCCAAGTTCAGGTATGGTTTAGTATACCTGTTATTGTTCTGTTTAGCTGCTTATCGCTCATACCAGACTTTTTGTCTGACCCAGAGTTTTATGTCTCTTCTTATTACTCTGGGTGCTCTCACGAGCAGACTATTGACAGGTTAGTTGGGTATGCACGAGTAGCTGATCCGGAGACGAGCATGAGGCTTCCACGTATGATACATATAGATATTCTCCATGTGTTGTTGAAGATCACTGCTCGGGCATTAGCAGTGCATCTTCTACTTTAGCTTTCTTTTGCTTTAGAGACAGTTTAAAGTTTTAATAAGCTGTATTTAGATTTCCGCTACTCTGATGATGATGTTGGTTTTAGTTATCAGCGTATGCACTGTCTCTCCTGTTTTATGTCAAGTATACTATTATTATATTTCGTTCCATGCGCTGTGAGACATTCTACAGGTTTTTGGTTATTCCATTCTCTTCTTTCTTTTCCTCTCACGACCGTTCCGTGCTAGTTGGGCATGTGTACAGCGCACTTTCAGAGGAAATGCCGGCTGGTGCTAGGCGGGCCGTCATACTTGGTATCAGAGCGAGGTTGCATAGTTAACCTAGGGAAGTTATCAGGGAGAGAAAGTATACATATATGAGAGCGCGTATTTGTGATTATTTTGATTTTTAAAAGCTATATATATATACTATTGGTATTAGTATAGCTAAGGATGAAGTCGCACTGCACTAGCACCACTATGGAAATGGTTAATCGTTTTCTCTTTACAGATTGAACGATGAGCCGATAAGCAAGAGGTGCCGGTAGAGGAGCCAATAATGGGAATGTTGCTAACATGAGGACGATGTTTACTGAGCTCATGAGGGAAATGCTTAGGGATGTGCAGAGAGCAGCTCCCAATGGTGGTAATGGCGGTAATGGTGGTGGTCCAATAGTGCAGGCGCCTAGGGCCGATTTCGCCAAGCTGAATAAGGATTATACTAGTCTTGGTGGGAAGCCGTTCCATGGAACGGAGTCGGCCACGGATGTTCAGGATTGGTTGGATAGCTGCAAGCGTATCTTCTAAGACTTGGGTATCGAGGATGCATGAAGAGAAGGCTAGCATCCCGTCAGCTGCAAGGACGGGAAATGAATTGGTGGAATGCTACAAAAGGTAGCTACTGCCAAGGATCAGATTACTTGGGATCAGTTTAAGGCTGGCTTTAGCGATAAGTTCATTCCAGCTGCTCAGAAGTCAGTGTTGTTTAAGAAATTCTTGGAACTCAAGCAGAATGGTAGAGCTGTCTCGGAGTATATTGCCGAATTCGACACTTTGTCGAAATACGGGTTATCTCTTATTAATACTGCCGAGAAGAAGAACGAGAAGTTCATAACTAGCTTGGATGGATACTTGGGGGAAAGGCTTATTAACCACATCGATGAGACGTTTGAATCGATTGTGGGGAAATCATTGAGGTCAGAGAGTCTTTACCCTAAGCCGAAGACTAAGGCTGCATCTGCAGAAGAACCGAAACCGCAAGCAAGCGGTGGAGGCAAGAATGGTTCTCAGAATAAGAGAAAGCAGAATCAGACTAAGGATGGCTAGAAGAAAAAGAATAAGCAAGACGTTGAGTGCTTCAGCTGTGGTAAGAAGGGCCATTATGCTATTAATTGTCAGGCCAAGCCAGCGGATAGGAAGTGCTTCAACTGTGGGCAAGTAGGACATCACAAGGACAAGTTTCCGCAACCCCTTAAAGAAAAGCAGATGGTTAAAGCATTTTCCCTTAATGCTATTCCTTCTTCGTCGAATGACCCAACCGCGGCGGAGAAGGGAAAGAATGTCGTTATTCAAGGTATGCTTTCTGTTTATGATGTTCCTGTTAGAGTTTTGTTTGATACCGGAGCTTCCAGTTCTTTCATATCTAGTGATCTGGTAGATAGGTTGGGATTGGGGCCCGAGATTGTCAATAGACCTTTACTAGTGACGAACCTCATTGGTGGTTCAACTAACCTTAGCATGATTTGTCGTAATGTGGTCTTATCGAGTCATGGATGCATGTTTGTTTGTGATTGCTTTGTTTTGGTCTTTACTGGGTTTGGCATTATTTTGGGAGTCAATTGGCTCCAAAGATACGGGGTGGTGGTAGACTATGAGGGCTTTTTGGTGACAGCTAGAGCATACGATGGGCGGAGGTAGTGTTTGGTGGTCTACCCGGTGATGGGGTAATGGCTAGTTTTCTAAATTCCCTCGACATCCTGCATAGTGAGTTGTCAGGTTTGCCCGTGATTGGCCAGTATTCGGATGTTTTCGAAGAAGTGACCGGGCTTCCACCACATCGAGAGGTTGATGTTGTATATAACGTAGTTGTATATAACAATTATATGATTTTTGTTTGATGATAACAAACAAGTATATATTATCTTAAATGTGTTTGTCGCTGTACTGTTTTATATTCACATCAAACAAGAATATAATATTTATATTTAAGTGAAATACTACTGTACAGACATTCAAATTTTAACACAGTATTTTATTTAAATATAATATTTTATTTCATGCATTCAAACAGTACAACTCTTGTAACTCCACTATTTATACATTCACAGAATATTTGCACTTGTATAAACAGAATAAAATAGACAAGTTCGTTTGACAACAATAAAATGATATTTTATTTCAATCAAACTTGTTTATTACAATACTCAGTACAATTCACATATTCATACACTGCTCCTCACTATAACATTCACAAACTCTGACATTTTTTAGTCTTTTGTCTTCATCTTCTGTCTTCAAGCTTTAGTCTTCACAGCACTTCACTATCAGTCCAGTCATCTTCTTACCTGTCACATAAAACAGAAACACACAGTATACTGCAATAGAAATAATACTGAATATGCAAATATAAATTTTATTTTTTTATTTGCCTCAGATTTCTGGTGTGTTTCTCATCATTTTTCATGACTTGATCTGTTTTATAAAAACCATCAATCTGTGTCTAGACAGCTTGTGATATTCACAGTGATACACTGTAAATACCACAAGGCAGACAGTATGTATATACAGTACAGGGACAGAAAAATAGTCTGATGGCTGCATGTACACACGTGCATGCATATACACGTGTGCACTGCCACGCCAATCCAGATGCAACTGAGGAGTAGCCACATGGACCATCTCGACTCAGTGCACAACATAGCCAAATGGCCGAGCAAAGTTCAAATCAAAATGGCCAGTACAAGAAAATACTCAACATGGTCGAGACAGCTCAACAAAAAAAAAAAAGGCCAAAATGCGGTCGAGTACAAGACAAGCCTCATGAGACAAACTGCTCAATGACACAGCATACATAAGTGCAAAGAAACTAGACTCAATGCATTTTTTTTCAAAGCAGCAAATATCAAAGTAGACTAGTGAAAATGGACAGTCATCATGGAGCTGGTTACATGGCCAAGAGACAAAGATCATGACAAATGCATGCATATACCCTGTGAAATAAGTTTTTGGTTCATAGTCAAAAGGTGTACAGGAACAAATCATGTTTCAGATCAGTTCAGATGTAATACAACATGGAGGCAACACAAAAAACAGGTCATGCAACAGTGTGCGACTAAGTGGCAAAAATGAAGCAAGGATCAAAGTGCACATATATTATTTCAGGGGAGTAAAGAATTTCAAACATATGAAGCATGTGCATCTCAACATCATGGTCCAATACTACACAACTTCATGGTTCAAGTTAATTCAAGATTGAATTGTTTCCAGAAAAGTGCATCCCAATATTTTTGGCAAGAAGAGTTTTTTTTTAGCCTTTCAGAAGTTGTTTTGGAAAGATTAATTCATGGTTTCAAAAGAGCATAACAGTTTCAACAAATGGACATGACTATACAAGTGTTCAAATACGTCATGCATATTTACGAAACAGCAGCAACAGATCTGGGTGCTCATGTGTTGAATGAAGCATGTGCATGTATTTTCAGTGGGTGTCATAACAATTCTCATGGGCAAACAATACTGGATTACATTATAGATGCAAACTGAAATATGGTAAGAACTTAACCATGTTTCAAATGATTTCCAGAACTCATAATGAAGCATTAAACAATTCAAGTAATTGTGGCATGACAGAGTACCATAAATAAGCTTTCAAGACTTATTTTATTTTCCAGTTTTAGAAAACATGTTCTTGGGCAAGTAATCATTCTTTCAGAAATTTTTTTTAAAAGACAATTTATTTGTGTTGACAAGGCATTCAAATTTTTTCATTCATGGCATATTTTTCAAAAAAAAAATTTTGGCAAGTTCAATCAATTTTTTTTTCCAGATTTGAATTGGTATGATTTCGTCAAGAAAACATTTTTTTTTAAAAGGCAAAAAATCACTTTAGTTGTTTCCAAAATTGGAGCAATCACTGTGGATAGTTTGTGGCAAGTTTTCAATGCAGATTTATCCAGTGTTCACAAACAAATTTGAGCAAGAATTATTCAAATTAGTTTCCAGAAAATCAACCAGAAATTCACGGCACATATTCAGGAGAATTTCGTTTGGGCAAAATCAAGTTTCAAAACCGCAAAGAGTTTCCAGTTTTTTTTCATCCACAAATTCATGTGTCAGCAAATTAAAGGTTTCCAGAATTTTGCAAGAGATAAATTTGATTTGGAGAATCATTGAAGTCCACAATTAAAGCCCAGATTCATCACAGTAAATCACGTAAGCTTTTAAATGCCAAGGAATCAAATTTAAAATTGATTAAAATCAAAAGGGGAAATCGTGCAAAATCAGGGCAAGCCATATACGTGAAATCAGAATTCTAGGGTTCGACTCTACCCTATATTATACACCAATCATCACAGGCATGAGGATATCGAAACCACAAAATAAATTCAAGTATTTCAAAGCAAGAAATTTTAGAAAGCTCACTGTTTCGATCGAGAGAAAGTGGAATCCCCAAATCGAAGTATCAGAGGACAACATCACTTGAAGCTCATCCAAGAATACATCGTTCCAGCAACTCAAGCAATCGCATTCGATTTGGGATTCAAATCTGAAACCCTAGTCAAAGCCGCAATCGAAGAATCACTCAGCAACGAACACTAGCAACTCGAGATTAAAGTTCATACAAGAGTCCATCATTAAATCAAGCCATCGTTTTGGATTGGGACGGATTTCAGAAACCCTAGAGGATCGCCTGCCGCCATTTAATTTTCCAGAGCAAAGAAGAAAATGATCGGACAAGTACAAATGAAAGGGGCCGGCCTATTGTTTTATGGGCTAAGCTTTCTTTTAAAATAAAAAGGGGATAACCCTCTTTATTTATTTCCTTGGGTTTCAAATTCCTTCTAATTTGTTTTTATTTTTGGTTTTAATTCGAGTTGTAAATTCAAACAATCATCTGAACAGTTTTCTAGTGTCTGTATAAACTAGAGTTAATCAGTCAGGGAGTTGGCTGTCAGTTTCAGAGTCTGTAAATCTGAGTTACAGGTTACGGGTTTGTAATCTGGGGAAAATCTGATTCAGGGGTTTGAATCAGTCTAGGATTTTGAGCGTAGGGTTAGAATAGGAGCAGGGGTTTGCGAGTGTACATTGTCTTGTATGCGGGAACTGTTCTATCACCTAGTAGAAATCTTAGAAATGCAGCAGTAGGCAGGGTTTTGCCGAAGCTGGGTATATCTTTGTGTGATTTATTTTCTGCATTTCTGTTTCTGCTATATTCTGTGATCAGTTTATTATTATTTATCTCATTAAGTTTTTAATTCTTGTTAAAAACTGTGAAAAAACCCTATTCACCCCCCCTCTAGGGTTATTCTAGATCCAACAAGTGGTATCAGAGCGGGTATTCTTTAACTCTAGAGAAATGGTGAATCCTTGTTGTCAGTCGAAAGAGAGTCAGTCCAGTTCATCTCCAACTATTTTCACTGGAACAGATTTTTTAAACTGGAAATCCAGAATGGAATTTTATTTAAAATCTGTTAATATTAAATGTTGGGATGTTGTTATCAATGGGTACGATATGGTAGATAAAGTTTTTAATTCTCGTGCTACACATATTCTTTATTCTCATCTTGATGATAATCAATACAGTCTGATTTCCCATTGTTTAACTGCGCAGGAAATTTGGACAGCTCTTAATACGAAGTATGGTCAAATTGACAACTCCAGCTCAAAACCAGAGAAAGTCAACTCAGATTCAGAAGTCTGTTTAACAGGGTTTACAAATGAAAATTCAGAAGGATCAGATGATGAAGAATCAACAGATGCTGAAGTTGAAAATTTCTCTTACGAAGATTTGGTTTATATGTGTGTTGATTTAACTAAATCTGTTGATAAACTCAAATCTAAAAACAAATCTTTGAAATCTGGGAATTCTGAGTTGACCAGCAAAATTGATTATTTGGAATCACAGCTTGAATATTTTAAAAATTCTTCAAATTCAGATTGCAAAAATTGTTTGAAATTGAAAACCAATCTTGTTCATCTCAGTAAAAATATTCAAAAGTTTGAAAAGGAAATTCTGATCTTAAAAGAAAACAAGATTGAATTATCAAGGTTGAATAACTTTTTACAAAAGGAATTTGAAATTTTTAAGACTGATATATATTCCAAATTTGAAATTGCTGAAAATGAAAATTTGGTGAAAAGTGGTTTGATCTTGAAAGAACTTGAAAATGAGATTGAAAAATACAAGAATTTTGAGTCTGAAAAACAAAAACGATTTGAACTTGAAATTTCTGAATCCCAAGTCAAAATTAAATTGCTTGAAAATGAGAATTTGGTTTTGAAACAGTTCAATGCTGAACAAAAGATCACTATAAATAATTGCTCAAATTTATTACAAGAAAATAGCGATCTGAAATCCAAAATCCAACGATTAGAATCAACATTGGATAAATTTTCTAATGGGGAAAAATCGTTGAATATGCTGTTACAAAACCAAGTTTATAGTGGAAATAAATCTGGTCTTGGATTCGGGAAAACTGATGTTTTTAGAAATCAAAATTCTTGTGATTTTAAACATCCCTCAAATCACTTTAGAAATGTTTGTTTTGAAAGTTTTAAATCTGAAAACTTCAAAGGATTTGTAAATCACAATCGAGATGAGATTTTGCTTTATAACAAACCATTTAAACATTCTTGGATCCCAAATAAAAATAAAACGACTTCAACTAAATTCAAACAGATTTGGATTCCAAAAGGTACAAAGGTAAATTTAGATGGTTTGTTATATAGACAGGTTTGGGTACCAAAACGAACAAATACAACTGTGAGTGGTTTTACTGCCTTTGTTAGACCACTCAATTCTCTAAACAGTTAGCTACCAAAGGAGGCTGAGGAACAACTGTGCTGAAAAGAGAAACTGATTCAAACTACTTCACATCATTGAATCATCTACTGTTCCTTAGCAAAGTCTGATGAGTTAGAGATCCACAACGTCTTCTGTGAATCAGGTATGATTTCTAACTTCATCCTTGTAAATATATTTTTTCTTTGTTTATTTCTCCTTATTCTACCCCTTTCTATTTTATTTTCCTTCTGTTTGTTTTTTTTTGATTAGTCACTACCATATCTCTTTGTTTATTTTTTGCTTCTTAAACTTCCAATTGCAGTTCTCATGACTTTCTGGAAATTCATTTTATTTGAATAGAACTCTCTTGTTTATAATCATTTCCGGATTCTGAATTTAATCTTGTAATTATCTGCAATTGTTTTGAAGTTTATTTTCTGATTGTTGAATTCATAACAGTGTTAATGCATTCATATCATATCTTGAACACTGTTAACTAGAATTCTAAAGTTTTTAAGATCTGAATATTTAATGAAATGTCACACACCTTTGTTGTTCTGAGTTTATTCAAATTCATTTTAGAAAAGCTCAAAATATTATACTCATTACAACACTCTGTTATTTATCAGTTGTGATAATTTCATTGATTTTCAGATTGGCTTGTATCAGTGATACATCTTGGAATTCATCTTTATTCATGATCATTATATTGAAATATGTTTGTTTGAGATCATCTGAAATTCTAGATATTTTGAATATCACACACCTCTTATTTTTGAAATTGTCAATCTCGTGTGACTGATTCATTATATCCCAAAACTTTACATTGATTCATGTGATTTCAAATAAATTATCCCGATCATTAATATTTTAAAATTTGATGTAAATGACCTGAAATTTCTCTTGGGCTTGTCGGAAATAGTTCTGAGAAATTCTTGAAATTTTTTTTTTTTGGTCTTTTGAAAATCATTGTTATTTCATGATTATTTGATTTGAATACATGTTTGTTTAAAATCATTTGAAATTATTGATTTATTGGATCTCACACATATCTTGAATCTGAAATATAACCTGGTGTGATAGATTCATTAAATCCTAATACTTTCACATTTCTTCAAATGATTTAAAATAGAGTATATTTGCAAATCTTGGATCATGAACCACCTTATGTGACCAACTCCTTGACAAGTCAGCTTTGAAAATGATTTTTGTGCTGCTCAGTTATAGTTCTGGAAAATATGTTTTGGTGACTGCTTGTTTTGGAATCAAATACATACCATGCTCTGATACATGAAATTAATTTGCTTGATCTGACTGGGCTTTGTATTTAAGATTTTTTTTGTCTATGACATTCTTGCTCAGAAGCATGTTAAAATTCCTCGTAAATAGAGACACCAAGTGGTATCAGAAGCACCTTATTTTTGTCTCGCCCATCTGTACTTAGAATCAAATCTTCACCATGTATAAATCCACACACTCTTTCTGTCTTGTACACATTTTTTTTTTCCCCTCTTGTCATGCATAGATCAGCATATTACTCTTGTAATTGATTTTCAAGTTTAAAATTATTTATTGATTATTCTTTCAGAAGTTGAAATCAATATCCAAATTAAACTGTATTTATAATTCATCAAAATTATAATCAGATTTAGAAATTGTGATGAATTGTGACTGCAGTATATTTCACAACAAGAGGAGAATTTTATTTAGATTTTCATGATGGTTAAATATTTATTATAATATCTTTGAACTGGCAATTATTTCACGACAATCTTCATTACTTATCATCCTTCTGCCATCCGTTATGATTTTATATAAATGTGGAGAGTTTAATTTTTTAAATAAACAGTGAAAATATTTGTGATGGAATTGTGGTTATATTATTATTCAGAATTAGTGATAATTGAAAATTTTCAATAATCCAGATACAGTTGGTCATGTCTCATAATATAATTAATTTAGAAATTTATTTCACAGTCCATGTCTGTACCTACCACATTTTCTATCATCCATATATTGGTTTTATACCAAGGAGTTTTTCTTTTTTTTTAAAAAAAAAAAAAAAACTGAAATAATAAATATATATAATAAATATATAAGTGTGTCTCTAACCTCATTTAAAAATCCAAGCTCTGGTCATGCATGGTTAAGAGACAATTTATAATTTAAGCTGCGACTGACCTCATTTAAAAATCCAAGCTTTGGTTATGCAAGGTCAGTGTGCTCTTAAATAAATAAAAAATGTGTGCTAAAAACTGAAATAAAATTGAAATTCTCCTTGGTGTGTAAAAATCAACCTATCAATCCATCTCTCTAATCTGTGAAATGTGTTGAAAATATTATGACGTATTATGATTTATTGATTGATAGATATTGAAATTTGAGATTATTCGTTTTTCTCACTTAAATTGAATTTTTAATTATAATCCAAATCCATCACCGTTTTTGGTGCTTTAATTTTATAAAATTCTTTTGAAAATAATTGGAATACATTTTTTTTACTCTCCCCATTTTATATAAATTTCGTCGTAAATCGGTCATCTTCTGCAATTTGAAATATGCCACTAGTTCTCAGTTTATTATGATTTTTGTTTGACTGATTGAGGTTTATGATGATCATTCTTCCTCTTAAACTGAAACTATATTTTTAGTCATTTTTCATCTGTATTTTAAAATCTGTATCCTTTTGATGATAACAAAAGGGGGAGAATGGATTAGATTTTGATTTATGAGTGAATATTTTATAAATATTTATAATTTTTGAAAATTTATTCATACATTATTTATAATTTTTGAAAATTTATTCATACATTTCACTCATGCACAGTTATAGGGGGAGTTTTTTTGTTGTAGGGGGAGCATTTAAATAGGGGGAGTTCAAATATTCACGAACAAACACATTTATTATATTCAAAATCTTTTATTTGTTTGTCATCATCAAAAGGGGGAGATTGTTGTATATAACGTAGTTGTATATAACAATTATATGATTTTTGTTTGATGATAACAAACAAGTATATATTATCTTAAATGTGTTTGTCGCTGTACTGTTTTATATTCACATCAAACAAGAATATAATATTTATATTTAAGTGAAATACTACTGTACAGACATTCAAATTTTAACACAGTATTTTATTTAAATATAATATTTTATTTCATGCATTCAAACAGTACAACTCTTGTAACTCCACTATTTATACATTCACAGAATATTTGCACTTGTATAAACAGAATAAAATAGACAAGTTCGTTTGACAACAATAAAATGATATTTTATTTCAATCAAACTTGTTTATTACAATACTCAGTACAATTCACATATTCATACACTGCTCCTCACTATAACATTCACAAACTCTGACATTTTTTAGTCTTTTGTCTTCATCTTCTGTCTTCAATCTTTAGTCTTCACAGCACTTCACTATCAGTCCAGTCATCTTCTTACCTGTCACATAAAACAGAAACACACAGTATACTGCAATAGAAATAATACTGAATATGCAAATATAAATTTTATTTTTTTATTTGCCTCAGATTTCTGGTGTGTTTCTCATCATTTTTCATGACTTGATCTGTTTTATAAAAACCATCAATCTGTGTCTAGACAGCTTGTGATATTCACAGTGATACACTGTAAATACCACAAGGCAGACAGTATGTATATACAGTACAGGGACAGAAAAATAGTCTGATGGCTGCATGTACACACGTGCATGCATATACACGTGTGCACTGCCACGCCAATCCAGATGCAACTGAGGAGTAGCCACATGGACCATCTCGACTCAGTGCACAACATAGCCAAATGGCCGAGCAAAGTTCAAATCAAAATGGCCAGTACAAGAAAATACTCAACATGGTCGAGACAGCTCAACAAAAAAAAAAAGGCCAAAATGTGGTCGAGTACAAGACAAGCCTCATGAGACAAACTGCTCAATGACACAGCATACATAAGTGCAAAGAAACTAGACTCAATGCATTTTTTTTTCAAAGCAGCAAATATCAAAGTAGACTAGTGAAAATGGACAGTCATCATGGAGCTGGTTACATAGCCAAGAGACAAAGATCATGACAAATGCATGCATATACCCTGTGAAATAAGTTTTTGGTTCATAGTCAAAAGGTGTACAGGAACAAATCATGTTTCAGATCAGTTCAGATGTAATACAACATGGAGGCAACACAAAAAACAGGTCATGCAACAGTGTGCGACTAAGTGGCAAAAATGAAGCAAGGATCAAAGTGCACATATAGTATTTCAGGGGAGTAAAGAATTTCAAACATATGAAGCATGTGCATCTCAACATCATGGTCCAATACTACACAACTTCATGGTTCAAGTTAATTCAAGATTGAATTGTTTCCAGAAAAGTGCATCCCAATATTTTTGGCAAGAAGAGTTTTTTTTTAGCCTTTCAGAAGTTGTTTTGGAAAGATTAATTCATGGTTTCAAAAGAGCATAACAGTTTCAACAAATGGACATGACTATACAAGTGTTCAAATACGTCATGCATATTTACGAAACAGCAGCAACAGATCTGGGTGCTCATGTGTTGAATGAAGCATGTGCATGTATTTTCAGTGGGTGTCATAACAATTCTCATGGGCAAACAATACTGGATTACATTATAGATGCAAACTGAAATATGGTAAGAACTTAACCATGTTTCAAATGATTTCCAGAACTCATAATGAAGCATTAAACAATTCAAGTAATTGTGGCATGACAGAGTACCATAAATAAGCTTTCAAGACTTATTTTATTTTCCAGTTTTAGAAAACATGTTCTTGGGCAAGTAATCATTCTTTCAGAAATTTTTTTTAAAAGACAATTTATTTGTGTTGACAAGGCATTCAAATTTTTTCATTCATGGCATATTTTTCAAAAAAAAAATTTTGGCAAGTTCAATCAATTTTTTTTTCCAGATTTGAATTGGTATGATTTCGACAAGAAAACATTTTTTTTAAAAGGCAAAAAATCACTTTAGTTGTTTCCAAAATTGGAGCAATCACTGTGGATAGTTTGTGGCAAGTTTTCAATGCAGATTTATCCAGTGTTCACAAACAAATTTGAGCAAGAATTATTCAAATTAGTTTCCAGAAAATCAACCAGAAATTCACGGCACATATTCAGGAGAATTTCGTTTGGGCAAAATCAAGTTTCAAAACCGCAAAGAGTTTCCAGTTTTTTTTCATCCACAAATTCATGTGTCAGCAAATTAAAGGTTTCCAGAATTTTGCAAGAGATAAATTTGATTTGGAGAATCATTGAAGTCCACAATTAAAGCCCAGATTCATCACAGTAAATCACGTAAGCTTTTAAATGCCAAGGAATCAAATTTAAAATTGATTAAAATCAAAAGGGGAAATCGTGCAAAATCAGGGCAAGCCATATACGTGAAATCAGAATTCTAGGGTTCGACTCTACCCTATATTATACACCAATCATCACAGGCATGAGGATATCGAAACCACAAAATAAATTCAAGTATTTCAAAGCAAGAAATTTTAGAAAGCTCACTGTTTCGATCGAGAGAAAGTGGAATCCCCAAATCGAAGTATCAGAGGACAACATCACTTGAAGCTCATCCAAGAATACATCGTTCCAGCAACTCAAGCAATCGCATTCGATTTGGGATTCAAATCTGAAACCCTAGTCAAAGCCGCAATCGAAGAATCACTCAGCAACGAACACTAGCAACTCGAGATTAAAGTTCATACAAGAGTCCATCATTAAATCAAGCCATCGTTTTGGATTGGGACGGATTTCAGAAACCCTAGAGGATCGCCTGCCGCCATTTTATTTTCCAGAGCAAAGAAGAAAATGATCGGACAAGTACAAATGAAAGGGGCCGGCCTATTGTTTTATGGGCTAAGCTTTCTTTTAAAATAAAAAGGGGATAACCCTCTTTATTTATTTCCTTGGGTTTCAAATTCCTTCTAATTTGTTTTTATTTTTGGTTTTAATTCGAGTTGTAAATTCAAACAATCATCTGAACAGTTTTCTAGTGTCTGTATAAACTAGAGTTAATCAGTCAGGGAGTTGGCTGTCAGTTTCAGAGTCTGTAAATCTGAGTTACAGGTTACGGGTTTGTAATCTGGGGAAAATCTGATTCAGGGGTTTGAATCAGTCTAGGATTTTGAGCGTAGGGTTAGAATAGGAGCAGGGGTTTGCGAGTGTACATTGTCTTGTATGCGGGAACTGTTCTATCACCTAGTAGAAATCTTAGAAATGCAGCAGTAGGCAGGGTTTTGCCGAAGCTGGGTATATCTTTGTGTGATTTATTTTCTGCATTTCTGTTTCTGCTATATTCTGTGATCAGTTTATTATTATTTATCTCATTAAGTTTTTAATTCTTGTTAAAAACTGTGAAAAAACCCTATTCACCCCCCCTCTAGGGTTATTCTAGATCCAACAGTTGAGTTCCGTATTAATTTAGTGAAAGATGCCAGACCTATAGTGATGCCACTTCGTCGTATGACACCAAGGGAACAGCGAGAGCTCGGGGTGCAAGTCAGCGATCTTTTGAAGAAGGGATTTATCAGAAGGAGTGTTTCTGAATGGGGAGCACCAGTTGTGTTTGCTACCAAGGCAGATGGTTCCCTTCGTTTGTGTGTAGACTACCGTGAGTTGAATAAAGTAACAAGGAAGAATAAGTATCCTCTACCGCGGATTGATGATTTGTTTGATCAGTTGAGTGGCGCGAGAGTATTCTCTCAGTTGGATCTCGCGGCAGGTTTTCAACAGCTTAGAGTGGAAGCTGAGAGTAGATATTTCGGACGCCGTCTGGATTTTATGAGTGGTTGGTCATGCCATTCGGGTTGACCAATGCCCCAGCATATTTTGTGGATCTTATGAATAGGTTGTTCAGAGATCAGTTGAATAAGTTTGTCCTCGTGTTCGTGGATGATATTTTGGTCTACTCGAGGATAGAGGAAGAACACAAGGAACATTTGAGAATAGTGATGGAGGTGTTGAGAAAACACCAGTTGAAAGCAAAGTTTTCTAAGTGTCACTTCTGGAGGAGGGAAGTGAGATTCTTGGGCCATGTTGTTTTAGAGAATGGTATTGCCGTGGATCCTGCGAAGGTGGCTACGGTGCAAGATTGGTCTACGCCCAAGAATGCAACGGACATAAGAAGTTTCTTGGGATTAGCTGGATATTATCGTAAGTTTATCCAAGATTTCTCCAAGATAGCAGCACCGTTGACTCAGTTGACCAAGAAGAATCAAGCTTTCGTCTGGGATGAAAGGTGCGAGAATGCATTCAAGAGTCTAAAGGAAAAGTTGACATGTGCACTAGTGTTAGTCATTCCTAAGAGGAATGAAGAGATGACAGTATATACGGATGCATGTGGCATAGGGCTAGGTGTTGTACTGATGCAAGGGGGTAGGGTTGTAGCTTATGCAAGTCGGCAACTGAAACTGCATGAGAAAAGATACCCTACCCATGATTTGGAATTGGCAGCGATCGTGTTTGCACTGAAGATGTGGAGACATTATCTCTTGGGAGAAAGATTCGAGTTTTTTACCGATCATAAATCGTTAAAGTATCTCTTCTCCCAAAAGGATCTAAATCTCCGACAGCAAAGATGGTTAGAATTCTTGGCTTCCTATGTTTTCGACATCGCATATACACTAGGAAAGGGCAATGCGGTAGCTGATGCATTAAGTAGAAGACATGCCAGTTTAGGGGCTATGTTTCTAGAATGGAAGCAACTGGAGTACATCGCTGGGTATGATTTCAGACCAAAGTGCGAATTGGTTCCAGAAATGTTAGCAAATTTTACGATCAAACCCACCTTGATTGAGTGAATCGGCTCTAGTTAGAGGGACGATCCTAACCTATTGGAAATCATCTCCGAGTTAGAGATGGGTATCGATGAGGAGATGAACAAGTATGGGCTTGATCGAGATGGATGGCTTAGAAAGAATGGAGGCTTGTTGTACCCAGTGTCAATAGATTGAGAGATGAAGTGCTTAGAGAATGTCATCACTCAAAACTGACTATACATCCCAGTGGTAACAAGATGTACCGAGGCATGAAGAGGACCTACTACTGGGAAGGGATGAAAAGAGACGTTGGGAATTTTATATCCAAATGCATGAATTGCCAGCTAGTTAAAGCCGAGCAAAAGAAGCCTAGTGGTTTGTTACAACCACTAGAAGTTCCAGAATGGAAATGGGAACAAGTCTCAATGGATTTCATTGATGGGTTACCAAGGACTAGATCAGGCCATAATAGCATTTGGGTGATTGTGGACCGATTGACTAAGAGTGCAAGGTTTATACCCGTCAAGTCAAACAGGACGGTAGCTAAGTTAGCGGAACTATATATAAAGTGGGTAGTGAGATTTCATGGAATACCCAAAGGCATTGTGAGTGACCGAGATTCGTTGTTCACTAGTGGATTTTGGAAAAGCTTACAAGAGGCGTTAGGATTAGAATTACATCTCAGTACCGCGTATCATCCTCAAACCGACGGTCAGACAGAGAGGGTGAATCGTGTATTAGAAGAACTCTTGAGAGCCTGTGTATTGTATTTCGGTGGATCATGGGATAACCATTTGCATCTAGTAGAGTTTGCATATAATAATAGTTATTAATCCACTATTGGTATGGCTCCGTTTGAAGCTTTGTACGGAAGACCGTGCAACTCATGTTGGGTAGAAATTGGTGAGAAGTTTGTGCTTGGACCCGATATGATAAGAGAAACTTCAGCTAAGATTAAGATTATCCAACAGCAAATGAAGGCTGCCCAAGATAGGCAGAAGAGTTATGCTGATAGGAGGAGAAGAGAATTAAAGTTCTCCATTGGCGACTTGCTGTTTATCAAGATTTCTCCATTGAAGAGCGTGATACGATTTGGCAGGAGAGGCAAGTTAGCACCAAGATTTGTTGGTCCATTCCCAGTTCTTGAGCAAATTGGGAATTTGGTATACAAAGTTGAATTACCAGAGAAGATAACAGGAGTTCACAACGTATTTTAGGTTTCCCAGTTAAGGAAGTTCTTGCATGACCCAGATGTGACTAGTTCACTTGATCAGTCGGATGATATCGAAGTTGAACCGAAGACGGTTGGGAACCACAAGCCTATGCGTATTGTTGGGAACGATACGAAGCAACTTCGAAGGAAGGCGGTGAATCTAGTCAAAGTCCAGTGGGGCAGGAATGAGAATGACTGTACTTAGGAGATAGAGGAGAGCATTAGGAAGACGTATCCAGGACTCTTCACCTGGTAAGATTTTAACTTCGATTTAGTCCCTCCGTGAGACGACCCCAAACCCCGTACTGACGGTGGCAAGGGTAATCCTTGGAATATAACACAGAAACAGATAATAGCAGAACAGAAATAAATAAATACACCAGATAATGCACAATAGAATATACTAGATAAACGAAATCATCAGAGTTACACAGTATACAGGATCATACTTAGTACAAATACAGTTCAGCTATACATAAATGTCTACTGCAGAAAAACAAACATAATGTACAATAGGAGATGAACAGCATAAAAAGAGATAAATGATAGAATCCATCTTCAGCTCCATCTATCCAGAATGAGCCAGCTAAACCTGAATACAAGGTTGCCCATGAAGAAAAAGGGGCACCCAAGTTTGAAAGTGAAACAAACTACGAGTCAGTCATGGGACTGGTATGAGAAATCTACTCAACACATTTATAATATGGCTAATCACAGGACCACGCCACTTACGTGGAACGGGTTTACTTCATTGGATTGCCAGTGCTTTAAAACAAATCTTTCTTTTAAACATCGCAATGCTTTTTATAAAATGAAGCCATTATAAGACTCAGTTCCCATCACACAATGCAACGCAAACCGGAGGATAGAGTTTTTACCTTATAACGGCCAAAATATGCTTGATACGAATAAAACAAAAGCATTTGATATTATTCCTAGTGTTTATATGTTTCAAAAACAATTTCAATCATAACTATCTATCATAGACGGCATTAATGCCACATACCACTATGTCGCCATATATAGGTATACAATCAAAACCGCACAGTCACGTATTTGGAAATTGGATTTCCGTCATGAACCAAGGCAAAAGATAGTCCTTACCGACTTCGAGACCGCCCAGCCCAAGTCTCAGGATCAGAGCTCGAGTGACCCTTGGATCGTCAGGGCCGGTCCACCGATGTGGATTAAATTCCTGGACACTGCGTTTCCCCACCCTTTGGGGCGTAAATGAGCCAACGAATGACTCCATCGGTCCCGGATCGACCGATATAACCGAGGCGCCTCGCAACAGCAACAACCACGTAAGTCAAACTCGTTAGGGTGTGTAAAAAACTGACGCCACTTCTAGCTAGGAAGAAACGCAGGCCCTCCCTGATGTCCTCTCCCGTTTCTAGTTCATACCGAAGTGTGAGGCTCGCGAATTCACGTTATATACAAAGCTACGCCACAAAGGCGGTGCTTTGATCATCACCACAAGACTTTGCTTTTCAACAGAAGCCCTGATCACTCCATCTTAGCATGCCCCACCGGCAATTCACACCGTGCAACTAATGGCTATCAATCACACAGAATAAATTCCAATGTCAGGCACGCTGTCCATTTGCAAGTCCGTTCTGGGTCTGAACGAAACCGGAGGCACTATATACCTCGCAAACCCATCGATCTCCACGTACGTCTGGACGATCACCACTCATTATCCATATTTCGGGATGCCTCCCAATCAGGACCTCGGTTACCATCCAAACGAGGTGAAGATCTCCGGTCTTCGACCACCGTCTTCATCTTCGATTTCTTATCGTCGATTCAGTTATTCAGAATGGGATAAACCCGGTCTTTCTGAGCAACTCGCGTATATAATAAACAAGTGCTACACAAACACAACATACGCATCATTTCAATTCATTTGTCACTAACCGTCAATAGGTAAGAGAAAGATTTCCCAAATAATAACCCCGAAGGCCGAAACCAACATCAGATCAACACCCAGGAAACCATTCGACTTAGCCAACCTTCAGTTAATTTCTAAATTTCACATCTTTTATTTATTTTAAAATAGCCAATTTATTCAAAACGACGCTTCGGGCCATAACGCGGTCGTGGCGCTGTTTTTCTCCAGATTTGACTTACACATATATGAAAATCTAACCGTTGGATCTTCACAAAATTTACATCATTAGAAAGATCTTTTCAAAACGAATCCAATGGTTCCAGTTTCGGGAAAATCCGACGGTCGGATCTCCCGGTACAATCGTTTGAATTTTCGATTTCAAAATACGAAATGTAGCGTCGTTATTCGATTTAATATAATTATATATATATATATAATCGATTCTGGCGCTGTTTTTCTTCAGATTTGAATTGAACATTCCAGACAATCCAACCGTTGGATTTTTACAAAGTTGGTGCCGTTGGAAAGATATTTCCAAAGCGAACCCAACGGTTGCGGTTTCGGGAAAATCCGATGGTCGGATCTCCCACATTAATTGTTTGAAATCACGGTTTCAAAACACGATCTGCAGCTTCGTTATTCGATATATTTAAATTCTATTTTTATATATATATATTGATTCTTCGATTACAAAATTATATTCTCTTCATACATTTGATAAAAATGATATTTTTATCTAACTGTCTTCTATTTCAACACTTCACTATTTTTAACAATTCATGTATATAGTAAAAATGTGATTTTTATTGTAAAACAATTCATTTCAAAACACGATTATTTTATATAGTTCATATAGATGATAAAAATATGATTTTTATTAGAAAACAATTTATTTCAAAACACGACTATTTTATATAGTTCATATAGATGATAAAAATGTGATTTTTATTATAAAACAATTTATTTCGAAACACGACTATTTTATATAGTTCATATAGATGATAGAAATGTGATTTTTATTATAAAACAATTTATTTCAAAATATGAATACCATTCAACACATGAATTTCAATTCAACGAATGAATTTCGATTCAACACATGAAGGTTTTCTATAGTTTATATATATAGATAAAAATGTGATTTTTATTGTTAAAACACGAATACCATTCAACACATGAATTTCAATTCAACGAATGAATTTCGATTCAACACATGAAGGTTTTCTATAGTTTATATATATAGATAAAAATGTGATTTTTATATTTAAAACACGAATACCATTCAACACATGAATTTCTATTCAACGAATGAATTTCGATTCAACACATGAAGGTTTTCTACAGTTTATATTTATATATAAAAATGTGATTTTTATATTTAAAACACGAATACCATTCAACACATGAATTTGATTCAACGAATGAATTTCTATTCAACACATGAAGGTTTTCTATTCAACAGACGAATATAATTTCAACACAGGAAAATAATTCTAACACATGAATATAATTCAAATTTTCGGCAGCATAACGGCAGGGTAGTTAAAACCGGGACCGTCCCTAGTAGGGCTCCTCGCTCTACCTTAAAGCCTCGCAGCTTTTGACAATGGGGAATCATGCATCTAGTTCGCACGCAGGCGGCATGTATATTTTTTCATTTCCACAAACTAATCCTATGTGGTTTCAACCAAATATTTCTCAACCACAAACGGGTATTTTTCAACCACAATCGATCAATTTCAACCACAAACAATTTCAATCAACCATTCGCTATCAATCAATTTTCACACCAATCACAACCAATAAATATCGTCCATGGTTTGTGGACGAGGGGCGTATATATATATATATATATATATATATATATATATATATATATATATATATATATATAGCATTTCGCTTCTATTTCAACACATATATAATTTTTACAACGCATATATAAATTAAACATCGAACGTACAACTTATACAACGCTTATACAAGAGGTGTACAACGCTTATATAACTCATACATCGACTATATAATTTATACATCGTCGTTTTCCATATCGTTTATAATTTAGAAATCTCACATTGGGTTCCACTCCACCAAAAATAGTAGAAGGCTCAGAAAAATATGCGGTCTCTTCTAGAATGTAGAAGACGTCCACACGGTCACGATGTTTCCTGTTTCATCGAATTACGTCAATACACGAAAAAGATATGATTTTTCAAAGTTTGCAATGGTTTAAAGGTGTTAAAACTGTTTAAATAAAACATAGTCGTACCTTCAGCAAACTGTTCAAAACTAGGTCATCGTTTTTCGTGAAATCCAGCGCACTTGGTGATGATCGGGCTGTGCCACGTCGAAGAGGGAGGAGAGGGCTTCCCAACGTCGGTGGTGGCATTCTGATTGACGGGAGGATGGTGCTCGGGCGGGTCTTTGAACGGCCGAACTTTGAGGGTCTGGGTCTCTTCGTATACTTCACGATAATTTCTGAAATTTATGTGGATTTGAAGGTCTTGCGATTCTCTACAAAATCCCCAACATGAGCATTCGATTTTATTGCGTGTATTTGGAGATACGGAGGAGAGAAGTCGTGAAAAGGAGCCGACGTTCGATACTGGGGCTTGGGCATGACGACGGGGAAAGAGAAATAGTGTGGACCAATGGGATTTTATTATTTTATTTTATAATTTTTAAAATCTCCAAAATACACCTTATCCCACACGAACACCAATTCAAACCCAAAGACTATCGCCCCTAGCATTTTACCCCCATTCCGAACACAATGGGATAGGTTTCGTAGGCCCGTTCGACTGTTTCAGTCAGTTTTCCTTCAAACTAAAATATAAAACATTCAGTATTTGATTTGAACGTACATTTCAATTTGTCAGGGCCACAAACTAATTCGAAAAATTCCAGAAAAATAAATCTAGCTATGTTTTGACGATACGGTCCTAACAAAACTAGTTTCGTTGAATTCTGAGATTGTTTGCAAAAAGGCCCATTTCTGGTCGATCCAATTTAACTATAATTGACCAAACCACGTTTTCCTTTGCCATGCTCACATACTAGCTTCAAAAATTATGAAATTTGAAACCTAGCAATAACTTCACATCTCGGATCCAACAAAAGTGATTTCGTCGAATTCCGAGGTCGTTTGCAAAATGGCCAATTTCACGGGCTATATAAATTCCATAGCGACCTTTCTGAAAATTCATTTGGCCATAACTTTTGCTTTCCACTATGAAACTTCGATTTTTCAGATTCGTTAGAAAGGTATTCACTAACAGATTTAAATATTTTTGGTTTCACTCAAATCCGTTTTGTTTTGCACCCGGTACAGTCTGTCAAAGTTTGAATTCAAATTTTGAAACTACCGCATCCTTTCAGGCCTTGTTTATAATTCAAAGTAATTATATTCGTTTTCAAACGTCGATTCAAACTCACTTTTCATTGCTATTATTTAAAATATTTATTTTAAATATTTAAATTCCACTATTTTAGCCAATTTAAAAATTTTAAATTGGTTCAGATTTTCTGGGTCGTTACAATCTCCCCTACTTAAAACTTTTCGTCCCCGAAAAGGAACAAAGTCGAAAGTGGTTTGATTAATCAACTCTACGTTCGATCTGGCTTCCATTCTCCAACTTTTCAGTTTCTGAGAATTTTCAAATTCTTCAAAAATTTGGCTAACACCCGGAATTTTCGAAAAATTTCGCCATAACCTCCTTTGTACGGGGAGAGGTTTGGAAATTTATTGGGTCGTATTAGGTACCCAATAAATCCTAATACGCATACACATATTTATAGTGATATATTCTGGTGTTTACAGGGGAGCGTGTATAGATAATAACTCCAGAGAATAAATTCTCGTCACCCTGTCAAAGCCCGAGGGAGTGTGTATTTTAAATGTTGCAGAGGATAAATCCTCGTCACCTCGTCCCGTGTGGGAAATAAATAGTCCATGTGCCGTATCTAATAACTAGAGAGACGTGATTATTGTCAACTCCAGACCCGTGTAGGGTTTTAATTAATCTGGCAATTTTATCATTACAATTTTATATGGTCATATCGGTCATCAGTTCAACCTGTAAAATATAGTCATCGCCATACAAGCCTCTCGCTCGTATGGTAAATCTTCCACCTCGTCACACAAGCTCCAAATGCTTATGTGGTATATGATGAAGTATGCCTATCTTCAGAAGTATGCCATGTAATGTAGTTCAAAATTAATTGTTACTGTCCTATGGCGATATTTATTATTTCACACAGAACAACCAGGACTCTGCATCCAATGGCATTCACAGGAGTTGATATAATAATATTTCGCATCCAACTCATTAAGGTTTACCTATTTGTTGGGCACGCAAATAAAATCTTTACTCAACAGCTATCCATTTACATGTTCAAACATATATAATGCACATGTATATATTTCTTTCTATTTTCTAATCAGTTCAATGTGTGATTTAAATGAATAAATTCTACCATTATTCTCTTATTGATTAAATTAACTATCGTTTCAGTAATTCAATTAATCAAATCTACAATCACACAACACAAACAACAAACAATTTGTTTTTAACTTTTCAAAAATATACTAATCAATTTCTATACTTGTAACAACCCGTAAAATCTGGGCCAGTTTAAAATTTTTATTTTGGCAATTTTAGCGAATTCTGATTATTTAATATGAATTATTTTAAATAATATCGACGAGAATTTATTTTGAATATAATTCGAACGTATATATTATACGCGTCGTCGTTAGAATATAAATATTTATATATAATTATAAATAGAATTGAAAATGGCGCGGTAGTTCGATAATTCGATTTCAAACTTCAATTGAATGTACCGGGTGCAAAACAATCCGGATTTTAGTGAAACCAAAAATAATGGAATCTAATAGTGAATATCTTTCCAACGAATCCGAGAAATCAAGATTTCATATCGGGAATCAAAAGATATGTCCAGTTGAAAATTCTGAATAGTCGCTATGGAATTCAGGCCCTTAAAAATGGACATTTTGCAAATGACCTCGGATTTCGACGAAACCACTTTTGTTGGGTCCGCAGTGTAAAGTTATTGCTAGATTTCAAATTTCATAATTTTTCGAATCAATATGTGAGCGTGGCAAAAGAAAACGCGTTTGACCAGTTTCTGTTGAATTTAATCGACTGGAAATTGGCCATTTTTCCAACGGTCTCAGAATTCGACGAAACTAGTTTTGTTAGGACCGTATCGTTGATACGAAGCTAGAAAATATTTTTCTAGAATTTTTCTAGTTAGTATGTGACCCCGGTAATTTGAAATGTGCGTTTAAAATTCAATATAGTGATTTAAATGTAAATTCAAAAGGAAACTGATTGTAACGATCAAATCAGCTTGCGATACATATCCCATTGTGTTCGGAATGGGGGTAAAACGCTATGGACGACAGGCGGTGGACCTCATTTCGAGATCGTATGTAAAAGTCAACCCTTGTGCATAATTTAATAATTAAATAATATAATAAAATAATAAAAAAAAATACATTTCCCCCTTTTCTTCCTCGTTGGCCCCCCCCGATCAGTATTCACAAAGCAAATAAAAAAAAAAAGAAGAAACCCTAAATAATACGAGCCGCCGCCCTCCAGACTCCGAAGCCCCACCGCCTGACCGCCGAACCCTTCGCCTGAGCCGCCCTCGCAACCTCCTCCTCCCACCGAACGAACCATCGCAGAAACCCTCGACCTCGAAGCCTCGAACCACCGCCGCGACGTCTCAGAATCTCCGAACGCCGCCCTCGACTCTCCTCCTCCCATTCGAAGCTAGGTGAGAGTTTAATTTGATTTTATTTTATTTTTGCTTTTTGTTTTTGTTTTACAGAATTTTTAAAAAAAAGAGAAATCAAAAACTGTTTTAAAAGAAATCAAAACAGAAATTTAAAAAGAAGTTTTAAAACTGTTTTTAAAAAGAAATCAAAAACTGTTTTAAAAGAAATCAAAACAGAAATTTAAAAAGAAGTTTTAAAACTGTTTTTAAAAAGAAATCAAAAACTGTTTTAAAAGAAATCAAAACAGAAATTTAAAAAAAGAAGTTTTAAAACTGTTTTTAAAAAGAAATCAAAAACTGTTTTAAAAGAAATCAAAACAGAAATTTAAAAAAAGGAGATTTAAAAACTGTTTTAAAAGAAATCAAAAACTGTTTTAAAAAGATAAAAACTGGTTTTCTTGAAAAGCATAAAACAAATTGATTTTAAAAAGATTAAAACTGTTTGTTTTAAAAAAAAAAGTATAAAAACTGAATATTTTTAAAAGTAGTTTAAAACTGAATATTTTTAAAAGTAAAAATTGAATTTTATAAAAAGATAAAAAAAAAAAAACTGAAATGTTTTAAAGAAGAAAAAAAAACTGAAATAGTTTTAAAAGTATAAAACTGAAAGTTTTAAAAGTATAAAATAGATTTTTATAAAAGAATTTTTAAAACTGGATTTTTTGTAAAGGAATATAAAAACTGATTTTCTATAAGATGATTTAAAAACTGGTTTTAAAAAGGTTTGAAATTTAAAAGGAAAGAGTTTTAAACTAAAAATAAAAAGGTTAGAAATTTACAAAGTAAAAATCAGATTTTTAGGTATTGAAAGTAAAGTAAAAATCATATTTTTATATATCGAATAGCGAAGTCAAAATTCGATTTTTATATATTGAATAGCATAGTAAAAATTCTATTTTTACATATGCAGAGAATACGGGTGAAAGTGAAAAATAGGCGAAGGTTTCTATTAAGAAGTGTCGTGAAGTTGGATAGCTATTGGTGAGATTTCTGATTTAAAATTTATATATATATATGTGTGAAATGAAAGTGAATAGCTATATATAAATATCTCTATATATATATATATATACGCCCCTCGTCCACAAACCATGGACGATATTTATTGGTTGAAATTGTTGTGAAAATTGATTGATAGCGAAGTGAAATAACATATATATGAAGAGTGAAATTTATATATATAGCAAAGTGAAAATATCGGATATATTGAAAGTGAAAATATTCGAATTGAAAACAATGTATATGAAATATTCGAATTGAAAATGATATATATATATATATATATATGAAATGAAAACGATGTATATGAAATATTCGAATTGAACTGAATAGAAAACGAATTCGAATTGAATTGAATGGAAAACGAATTCGAATTGAATTAAATAGAAAACGAATTCGAATTGAACTGAATAGAAAACGAATTCGAATTGAACTGAATAGAAAACGAATTCGAATTGAATTAAATAGAAAACGAATTCGAATTGAATTGAATAGAAAACGAATTCGAATTGAATTGAATAGAAAACGAATTCGAAATGAATTGAATAGAAAACGAATTCGAAATGAATTGAATAGAAAACGAATTCGAAATGAATTGAATAGAAAACGAATTCGAAATGAATTGAATAGAAAACGAATTCGAAATGAATTGAATAGAAAACGAATTCGAAATGAATTGAATAGAAAACGAATTCGAAATGAATTGAATAGAAAACGAATTCGAAATGAATTGAATAGAAAACGAATTCGAAATGAATTGAATAGAAAACGAATTCGAAATGAATTGAATAGAAAACGAATTCGAAATGAATTGAATAGAAAACGAATTCGAAATGAATTGAATAGAAAACGAATTCGAATTGAATTGAATAGGAAACGAATTCGAAATGAACTGAATAGAAAACGAATTCGAAATGAACTGAATAGAAAACGAATTCGAATTGAAATAAAATTGAAATCGATTTGAATTGAAATCAAATCGAAGTGAATGTTAAAAGAATTTATAAAGGAAGATTCAATTTTGATTTGAAATTGAAATAAAGGTTGAAATTGTTTTTGAAACAAATTTGAAATGATTAATAAAATTCGTTTTAAAAGGAAATCGACGAAATATATATTATATATATTATATATATAATATAATGGCCTGAATAGAACGCGCCGCGCCGCGGCAGTTCGCGAATTTCGACCATTGACTTCGAACGGACATTACGGGAGATCCGACCGTCGGATTCTCCTGAAATCAGAACCGTTGGGTTCGTATCGAAAAGAGCTTTCTAAGGAATATTAGAAATTTGAAATCTAACGGTTGGATTTGGAATTACGTCCAAATCAAATTCGAAAAAGGTCGCTGTAAGTGCAGTTCGATGGCCGTTGATGGAAATCGACTGTACGGGCCTTGATAAAATTATTAAAAATAGTAATAATTTGTGTAAAATCATAAGAAATGATTTGTGAAGAATTGGGATGAAAAACTCCATATTTGAAAAGATAAAAATAGATTTTTATCGAAATGAACTAGTTATTAACTAGAAAAATAATCCAATGGTTATAAATAAATAAATTGGATTAGCTTTGAATTGAAATTATCTATGGATATTTTCGATATTGGATTCCGTGATTACAGATATTGTGATGGGAATTTGGAAGATATCGATATCGTTATTCCCGATATGATATCTGTTGGTTTCAGGATTTGATGTTAAATATAAGTCAATACTCTCTCTATTTAAAACCTTATATTTAATGTCAAATTTGATTGATTGATGGTTTGGATTGTGCTCGACCAGTTTATGAGCAAAATATGCTTTTACATTTAGCATTGGGTTGGGTTGAAAATATCTGTGTGCTAACGCCTTGTGAAACACTTCACGATTTGACGATAAGGTGTTTAGCGATATTGTGTTCATTTCAAATTTAATGAATGATTGTGAAATGATATTTTTCTTAAAGCGAAAAGAAACGTGTTCCCGATTTTGGACAGGGAATGTTTTATAAAAATGTTTTATAAAACAGAAAGGATTTCGAGGCCCAAAACCCGATGATTTCTAAAGTGATTTAGAAAATGTATTATATGTTACATTGTGGTTCATCGCATATTCGATTAGTTGCTATTGATGATGTATCTGTTTGGTGGCGGAGAATTTATTCTCTTGCTTAACACCCTTCTTTGAGACGTACGAGCTCAAAGGTTATGTGATTAATAGTGACTGATCATATGCGTGAATTACTGATGTGAAGTACTATATTTTGAAAGTACTTGTGATTATTACGTTGTGAAATGATTTTCCCTACTTCGGGATATGAAATGATTTAGTATGTGACTAAAGATTCGGGTAACCCTGAGACTAAAAGTATGGGTGAGAGGGCGGTGTATGCTCTCCTGAGTGGGAGGTGCATCGTCGGTGTAGCCTACTCCTATGTGGGGTAGGTGCACATATATATATCGAGTTGCGAGGTGCGTACCCTTTGCCTTGTCGATGGGGAGCACGATATTTGGTTGCATACTTGTTTGTATGCATTGTTATGTTTTGGAATTCACATTTCCAAATGATTTGATTTGAGATCCCGAAGTGAAATCTACTTTGATATAGAAAGTTAGATATGTATTTCAAATGATTTGAAATAAGAAATCGGGAATAAAATCCAAAGGAATAATTTCTGTAAATTGAATTGGATTTGGAAAATCTAAGTGTTGTGATTAATCTAAGTGGGTAGATTGGGATATTGCATGTTGTGTGATGCATAGTAGATCCATATATCTATATTGATTGTTGCTTATACACTGGCTTTCATGGGGGTAAACCCGTTCCGCGAAAGTGGCGTGGTCCCGTGATTTGCCTTATTTTTAAACAAGTTTAACAACTGTTTTTGAGTTCTCACACCAGTCCCATGACTGACCTGTAGTTTGCTTTTCCCTTGCGAACTCGGGTGCCCCTATTTTCCACACGGGCAGTCGAGTAGTTTTATTTTGCAGATGTTTTGAGCAGGATTCTGGATTGAAGCTTTAAGCTGTGTCCAGGCATTTACAGTCTTCCGCTGTGTAGTTTATATTTCCGCTGTGCATTGTATTACATTTATGTAAATTTATCTTCCGCTGTGTATTATTATCGATATACTCTGATATTCTGTACTCTGATGTAACATTATTATGATGTTTATTGAAGTCTTCTGTTATTTGTTCTGATGTGTTGTATACCCAAAGTTAGCGTATGCGGGATTCGAACGGTCTTGGTCGGTTTAGCGATCGATTAGGTCCGGGCGAAATCCGTGTCGTTACAACGTGGTATCAGAGCTTTGGTTAAACTCAAATCTTTGGGGTACAACTCGTTAGAACTGAACAAAAGACTCATCAGAGGTAGGATTAGTAATGTCCTATAAAAGAATCCTCATTAGAGATAGAATCAGTAGCATTCTAGAATGAGTGTCTCGTTAGAGATGGGGTTAGAAATGCCCCAGAATGAGTCGAGAGTTATTTGTTTATAAATAACGTATTTGTGATTATATATATAATCTGATTTTAGAAAATATGATTTTTAAATATATAAAATTATATATTTGAAAATATAATCAATTAATTGATTGATGTTTGTGTTGTTTGTTTACTTGTTTGATAATTTTTAACCATTTAGCCAATTGAACCAAATAGTAAACTGTATTGAAATTTGGTTGCAAATGCATGCATATACTTGCACTTACATTGAACAGGTCATAGCAAGGAGGCTAGAGCAGAGAATAAAATTTGTTTGCCCGACAAATAGGTACATGTTTACTACATAATTTCCTGTTTTGTTTGGGTGATGATGATTTTGTGAGCCTATTGGCTAGCCGCTTGGCTTTTTCTTTTTCTTTTTGAGATCTGAAGGACCGGGAACGCTATTTGCAATTTCCCGATGCTCCCATTGCAGGGGAGGTTATGGCGAAATTTTTCGAAAATTTAGGGTGTTAGCCAAATTTTTGAAATTTTGAAAATTCTCAGAAACTGAAAAGTTGGAGAATGGAAGCCAGGTCGAGCGTAGAGTTGAATTATCAAACCACTTTCGACTTTGTTCCTTTTCGGGGACGAAAAGTTTTAAGTGGGGGAGATTGTAACAACCCGTAAAATCTGGGCCAGTTTAAAATTTTTATTTTGGCAATTTTAGCGAATTCTGATTATTTAATATGAATTATTTTAAATAATATCGACGAGAATTTATTTTGAATATAATTCGAACGTATATATTATACGCGTCGTCGTTAGAATATAAATATTTATATATAATTATAAATAGAATTGAAAATGGCGCGGTAGTTCGATAATTCGATTTCAAACTTCAATTGAATGTACCGGGTGCAAAACAATCCGGATTTTAGTGAAACCAAAAATAATGGAATCTAATAGTGAATATCTTTCCAACGAATCCGAGAAATCAAGATTTCATATCGGGAATCAAAAGATATGTCCAGTTGAAAATTCTGAATAGTCGCTATGGAATTCAGGCCCTTAAAAATGGACATTTTGCAAATGACCTCGGATTTCGACGAAACCACTTTTGTTGGGTCCGCAGTGTAAAGTTATTGCTAGATTTCAAATTTCATAATTTTTCGAATCAATATGTGAGCGTGGCAAAAGAAAACGCGTTTGACCAGTTTCTGTTGAATTTAATCGACTGGAAATTGGCCATTTTTCCAACGGTCTCAGAATTCGACGAAACTAGTTTTGTTAGGACCGTATCGTTGATACGAAGCTAGAAAATATTTTTCTAGAATTTTTCTAGTTAGTATGTGACCCCGGTAATTTGAAATGTGCGTTTAAAATTCAATATAGTGATTTAAATGTAAATTCAAAAGGAAACTGATTGTAACGATCAAATCAGCTTGCGATACATATCCCATTGTGTTCGGAATGGGGGTAAAACGCTATGGACGACAGGCGGTGGACCTCATTTCGAGATCGTATGTAAAAGTCAACCCTTGTGCATAATTTAATAATTAAATAATATAATAAAATAATAAAAAAAAATACATTTCCCCCTTTTCTTCCTCGTTGGCCCCCCCCGATCAGTATTCACAAAGCAAATAAAAAAAAAAAAAAGAAACCCTAAATAATACGAGCCGCCGCCCTCCAGACTCCGAAGCCCCACCGCCTGACCGCCGAACCCTTCGCCTGAGCCGCCCTCGCAACCTCCTCCTCCCACCGAACGAACCATCGCAGAAACCCTCGACCTCGAAGCCTCGAACCACCGCCGCGACGTCTCAGAATCTCCGAACGCCGCCCTCGACTCTCCTCCTCCCATTCGAAGCTAGGTGAGAGTTTAATTTGATTTTATTTTATTTTTGCTTTTTGTTTTTGTTTTACAGAATTTTTAAAAAAAAGAGAAATCAAAAACTGTTTTAAAAGAAATCAAAACAGAAATTTAAAAAGAAGTTTTAAAACTGTTTTTAAAAAGAAATCAAAAACTGTTTTAAAAGAAATCAAAATAGAAATTTAAAAAGAAGTTTTAAAACTGTTTTTAAAAAGAAATCAAAAACTGTTTTAAAAGAAATCAAAACAGAAATTTAAAAAAAGAAGTTTTAAAACTGTTTTTAAAAAGAAATCAAAAACTGTTTTAAAAGAAATCAAAACAGAAATTTAAAAAAAGGAGATTTAAAAACTGTTTTAAAAGAAATCAAAAACTGTTTTAAAAAGATAAAAACTGGTTTTCTTGAAAAGCATAAAACAAATTGATTTTAAAAAGATTAAAACTGTTTGTTTTAAAAAAAAAAGTATAAAAACTGAATATTTTTAAAAGTAGTTTAAAACTGAATATTTTTAAAAGTAAAAATTGAATTTTATAAAAAGATAAAAAAAAAAAAACTGAAATGTTTTAAAGAAGAAAAAAAAACTGAAATAGTTTTAAAAGTATAAAACTGAAAGTTTTAAAAGTATAAAATAGATTTTTATAAAAGAATTTTTAAAACTGGATTTTTTGTAAAGGAATATAAAAACTGATTTTCTATAAGATGATTTAAAAACTGGTTTTAAAAAGGTTTGAAATTTAAAAGGAAAGAGTTTTAAACTAAAAATAAAAAGGTTAGAAATTTACAAAGTAAAAATCAGATTTTTAGGTATTGAAAGTAAAGTAAAAATCATATTTTTATATATCGAATAGCGAAGTCAAAATTCGATTTTTATATATTGAATAGCATAGTAAAAATTCTATTTTTACATATGCAGAGAATACGGGTGAAAGTGAAAAATAGGCGAAGGTTTCTATTAAGAAGTGTCGTGAAGTTGGATAGCTATTGGTGAGATTTCTGATTTAAAATTTATATATATATATGTGTGAAATGAAAGTGAATAGCTATATATAAATATCTCTATATATATATATATATACGCCCCTCGTCCACAAACCATGGACGATATTTATTGGTTGAAATTGTTGTGAAAATTGATTGATAGCGAAGTGAAATAACATATATATGAAGAGTGAAATTTATATATATAGCAAAGTGAAAATATCGGATATATTGAAAGTGAAAATATTCGAATTGAAAACAATGTATATGAAATATTCGAATTGAAAATGATATATATATATATATATATGAAATGAAAACGATGTATATGAAATATTCGAATTGAACTGAATAGAAAACGAATTCGAATTGAATTGAATGGAAAACGAATTCGAATTGAATTAAATAGAAAACGAATTCGAATTGAACTGAATAGAAAACGAATTCGAATTGAACTGAATAGAAAACGAATTCGAATTGAATTAAATAGAAAACGAATTCGAATTGAATTGAATAGAAAACGAATTCGAATTGAATTGAATAGAAAACGAATTCGAAATGAATTGAATAGAAAACGAATTCGAAATGAATTGAATAGAAAACGAATTCGAAATGAATTGAATAGAAAACGAATTCGAAATGAATTGAATAGAAAACGAATTCGAAATGAATTGAATAGAAAACGAATTCGAAATGAATTGAATAGAAAACGAATTCGAAATGAATTGAATAGAAAACGAATTCGAAATGAATTGAATAGAAAACGAATTCGAAATGAATTGAATAGAAAACGAATTCGAAATGAATTGAATAGAAAACGAATTCGAAATGAATTGAATAGAAAACGAATTCGAAATGAATTGAATAGAAAACGAATTCGAATTGAATTGAATAGGAAACGAATTCGAAATGAACTGAATAGAAAACGAATTCGAAATGAACTGAATAGAAAACGAATTCGAATTGAAATAAAATTGAAATCGATTTGAATTGAAATCAAATCGAAGTGAATGTTAAAAGAATTTATAAAGGAAGATTCAATTTTGATTTGAAATTGAAATAAAGGTTGAAATTGTTTTTGAAACAAATTTGAAATGATTAATAAAATTCGTTTTAAAAGGAAATCGACGAAATATATATTATATATATTATATATATAATATAATGGCCTGAATAGAACGCGCCGCGCCGCGGCAGTTCGCGAATTTCGACCATTGACTTCGAACGGACATTACGGGAGATCCGACCGTCGGATTCTCCTGAAATCAGAACCGTTGGGTTCGTATCGAAAAGAGCTTTCTAAGGAATATTAGAAATTTGAAATCTAACGGTTGGATTTGGAATTACGTCCAAATCAAATTCGAAAAAGGTCGCTGTAAGTGCAGTTCGATGGCCGTTGATGGAAATCGACTGTACGGGCCTTGATAAAATTATTAAAAATAGTAATAATTTGTGTAAAATCATAAGAAATGATTTGTGAAGAATTGGGATGAAAAACTCCATATTTGAAAAGATAAAAATAGATTTTTATCGAAATGAACTAGTTATTAACTAGAAAAATAATCCAATGGTTATAAATAAATAAATTGGATTAGCTTTGAATTGAAATTATCTATGGATATTTTCGATATTGGATTCCGTGATTACAGATATTGTGATGGGAATTTGGAAGATATCGATATCGTTATTCCCGATATGATATCTGTTGGTTTCAGGATTTGATGTTAAATATAAGTCAATACTCTCTCTATTTAAAACCTTATATTTAATGTCAAATTTGATTGATTGATGGTTTGGATTGTGCTCGACCAGTTTATGAGCAAAATATGCTTTTACATTTAGCATTGGGTTGGGTTGAAAATATCTGTGTGCTAACGCCTTGTGAAACACTTCACGATTTGACGATAAGGTGTTTAGCGATATTGTGTTCATTTCAAATTTAATGAATGATTGTGAAATGATATTTTTCTTAAAGCGAAAAGAAACGTGTTCCCGATTTTGGACAGGGAATGTTTTATAAAAATGTTTTATAAAACAGAAAGGATTTCGAGGCCCAAAACCCGATGATTTCTAAAGTGATTTAGAAAATGTATTATATGTTACATTGTGGTTCATCGCATATTCGATTAGTTGCTATTGATGATGTATCTGTTTGGTGGCGGAGAATTTATTCTCTTGCTTAACACCCTTCTTTGAGACGTACGAGCTCAAAGGTTATGTGATTAATAGTGACTGATCATATGCGTGAATTACTGATGTGAAGTACTATATTTTGAAAGTACTTGTGATTATTACGTTGTGAAATGATTTTCCCTACTTCGGGATATGAAATGATTTAGTATGTGACTAAAGATTCGGGTAACCCTGAGACTAAAAGTATGGGTGAGAGGGCGGTGTATGCTCTCCTGAGTGGGAGGTGCATCGTCGGTGTAGCCTACTCCTATGTGGGGTAGGTGCACATATATATATCGAGTTGCGAGGTGCGTACCCTTTGCCTTGTCGATGGGGAGCACGATATTTGGTTGCATACTTGTTTGTATGCATTGTTATGTTTTGGAATTCACATTTCCAAATGATTTGATTTGAGATCCCGAAGTGAAATCTACTTTGATATAGAAAGTTAGATATGTATTTCAAATGATTTGAAATAAGAAATCGGGAATAAAATCCAAAGGAATAATTTCTGTAAATTGAATTGGATTTGGAAAATCTAAGTGTTGTGATTAATCTAAGTGGGTAGATTGGGATATTGCATGTTGTGTGATGCATAGTAGATCCATATATCTATATTGATTGTTGCTTATACACTGGCTTTCATGGGGGTAAACCCGTTCCGCGAAAGTGGCGTGGTCCCGTGATTTGCCTTATTTTTAAACAAGTTTAACAACTGTTTTTGAGTTCTCACACCAGTCCCATGACTGACCTGTAGTTTGCTTTTCCCTTGCGAACTCGGGTGCCCCTATTTTCCACACGGGCAGTCGAGTAGTTTTATTTTGCAGATGTTTTGAGCAGGATTCTGGATTGAAGCTTTAAGCTGTGTCCAGGCATTTACAGTCTTCCGCTGTGTAGTTTATATTTCCGCTGTGCATTGTATTACATTTATGTAAATTTATCTTCCGCTGTGTATTATTATCGATATACTCTGATATTCTGTACTCTGATGTAACATTATTATGATGTTTATTGAAGTCTTCTGTTATTTGTTCTGATGTGTTGTATACCCAAAGTTAGCGTATGCGGGATTCGAACGGTCTTGGTCGGTTTAGCGATCGATTAGGTCCGGGCGAAATCCGTGTCGTTACAATACTCTTTTAAAATCATTCAGACTATAGAATTAAAAGTGCACGTCCATGAAAAGAAAATAACAACAGAGTAGAGAACTAATTGGTAATGCAAAGTATGGTAAATTTACCTTGCACGGGAGTCAATCAGAGATATCTACTCGACACTTAGGATAGGCTTTCTTAATGCTCTCCTCAGTTTCCCAACTACAATCTCGCGGATCTCCACTCCATTGCACTTTGAATAAGTGAACCTTCTTGTTCCTCAGCTCTTTGGTTTCTTTGCCAATAATCTTGAGGGGCTCTCTTCTCACAGCTAATTCTAGAGTAGTTTCAATATCCTGCTGAGCTGCTTCTTCCACGGTCAAGTCTGGATCATGAACGTGCTTTCGAAGTTGAGATATGTTAAATACATCATGCACTCCAGGCAACCAATCAGGCAATTTGACCCTATAAGCGAGAGTTCCGATCCGTTCCAGAATAGGAAACGGGCCAATGAACTTGGGCGCCAACTTCCCAGTTTTACCGAACCGGATAACTCCTCTCATCGGCGATACTTTCAAATATACATAGTCGCTAACCGTAAATGATATATCTCTTCTTCTCCTATCAGCATAACTCTTTTGTCGGCTTTAAGCGGCCAGTAATCATTTCTTAATAAAATTGACTTTGTCGGCAGCTTCTCGGATCATATCAGGCCCTAACACAAGTCTATTTCCAGGTTCAACCCAACAAGCAGGAGATCGGCATGGTCTACCATATAATGCTTCGAATGGCGACATTGTCAGGCTTGCTTGGTAGCTGTTATTATAGGAGAATTCAGCCAAATGCAGATGGTCTTCCCATGATCCACCGAAATCTAGAACACAAGCCCGCAATAGATCTTCTAAAATACGATTCACCCTCTCAGTCTGACCATCTGTCTGAGGATGATAAGCGGTGCTCAAGTTCAGTTTTGTTCCCAGCTCTACTTGAAATGCCTCCCAGAATTTGTTAGTAAATATTGGATCTCTATCACTGACTATACTGAGCGGCACTCCGTGTAGTCTAACAATTTCCTTGAAGTATATCTGCGCCAGACTCTGAGCAGTTCTGTTTGATCTGACAGGTATGAAATGGGCAGTCTTCGTGAAGCGATCAACGATCACCCAAATACAGTCATTTCCTTTTCTGGTTCGGGGCAAACCATCAATGAAGTCCACGGAAATATGTTCCCACTTCCAGCTTGGAACGTCCAGCGGTTGCAGCAGTCCAGCAAGTTTCTGCTAGTCACTTTTGACTAGCTGGCAAGTAGGGCATCGGCTAACATATATTGAAACGTCTCTTTTCATAGCCTTCCACCAGAATGTTCGCTTGAGGTCGTTATACATTTTGGCCACACCGGGATGGATACTCAGCTTGGATTTGTGACACTCGTCTAACACTTCCCTTTTTAACTCAGGGATGTCAGGAACACAAATCCTTCCTTTCAATCTGAGAGTCCCATCGTTATCTATTTGAAAACACGAGGGTTCGCCTTTCCGAATCCTTTTGATCATATCCTTAATAAATTTATCCTCCTTCTGAAGAATAGATATTTTGTCAATCAAGGAAGTCGTAATAATAAAGCTGGCGATCATTACATTCTTTCGGCTTAACGCATCGGCCTCGACATTGGCTTTCCCTGGAGTGTATAAAATCTCAAAATCATATGCTGCAAGGAACTCTAACCAACATTGCTACCTCAGATTCAGGTCTTTCTGGGTGAACAGATACTTTAACGACTGGTGATCTGTAAACAGTTCAAATCTCTCACCCAGAAGATAATGTCTCCAGAATTTCAAAGCGAACACAATGGCCAGTAACTCAAGATCATGAGTTACGTAGTTTTTCTCGTGCGGCTTCAGCTGACGGCTAGCATAAGCAATCACTTGACCCCTTTGCATTAACACTGCACCAAGGCCTTCTCTAGAAGCATCAGTCCAGACTTTCAAATCCTGATTGCCATCGATGATGGTTAACACTGGAGCTGTCGTTAATCTTAACTTTAGCTCTTGAAAAGCCTCCTCACTTTCTGGAGTCCATTTGAATTTAGAGTGCTTCTTTGTAAGCTTTGTTAAGTGACCAGATATCTTCGAAAAGTTTTTAACGAACTTCCGGTAATAACTAGCCAATCCGAGAAAACTACGGACTTCTGTAGGAGTACGGGGCTGTTTCCAATTTTGAATAGCTGTGATTTTACTTGGATCCACAGCAATTCCTTCTTTTGATACGACATGGCCCAAAAATTTCACTTCATCTTGCCAGAATATACACTTGGATAGTTTGGCTTTTAATACATTCCTTCTGAGGATTTCCAGAACCTGTTCCAAATGTTTTTCATTTTCGGCCTTTGATTTAGAGAAGATTAGAATATCGTCAATAAAAACCAGAACAAATTTATTCAAAACCCCTCTGAACACTCTATTCATCAGATCGACGAAGTAAGCTGGAGCGTTACATAAGCCGAATGACATTACTAACCACTCGTAGAATAAGTCTGGACCTCTGAATGTTGTCATTGGAACACACCCTTCTGCAATTCGAAGCTGATGGAAGCCTGTAGCTAGGTCCATCCTTGAAAATACTTGTGCTCCATTCAGACAATCCAATAAATCATCAATTCGCAGCAATGGATATTTGTTCTTTATTGTCTGCTTGTTCAAATCACGATAATCCACACATAGCCGTAGAGTACCGTCAGATTTTGGGACAAATACCACTGCTGCACCCCAATCAAAGAAACTAGGCCTGATCAGACCCTTCCTTACGATTTGTCGTGTTTGATTGTCTAATTCCTATTTCTCCTTCAAGGACATTCTTCGAATAGCGTGAACTACCGGCCTTGCATTCAGAATTAAAGCAATTTTGAAATCAATTTCTCTCTGCGGAGGTAAGCGAACAACTTCTTCAAACACATCCGCATAATTCTTGACGACAGGAATATCTTTCACTATGTCGGGAATATTCTCTGTGACTTCAGGGATATTTTCTATTTGAGCAGGAGAAACATCGACAGCTACCCAGAAGTCTTTTCTATTAGCATTCTGACCTTCACAGGGAATGGTTATATAATTCCCTGATTTAATCTTAGCCCTAACAACTCTCTCGGCGCATCTAACCTCTGCCTCATATTTGGTTAGCCAATCTAATCCCAGAATAAGATCGAATTCAGTAAAATTCATGACGATAGAGATAGTAGGGAATTTATAGCAGGAAAAAGAGACAGGTGCTGCACAAACCCAACTGAGATCGATGGAACCCCCAACCGGATTTTGGACAGTCATTGGTTCTTTGAGCTTCTTCAAATTCAAATCCAGTTTCTTAACTGCATTCTTGGCAATGAAGGTTCGCGACGCGCCTGTATCAAACAACACTTTAACTGGAATGTTTTTGACATTAAGCGTGCCTTCTAAAAGATCATCCCTTTCCTGAGCAGACGAAGATGCGGGCACTTCTTCCATTTCATTTACATGTACTGCTTCAGGTTTCCTGAATAGCGGGCAGGCCTTCAAAAGATGACTGGTCTGATGGCATTGGCTGCACTTTCTATTCTCTTGAAACTTCTTACCGGATTTAGTTTCATCTTTCTTTAGCTTCTTCGAGGGTTTACAATTCCTAGTCAAATGCCCCTGTTTATGGCAGTTACTGCATATGGCCGTCATTGCTGGTTCTTTTTCAGATCTAACCCTTTTCCGGTTTACTTCAGGCTCCTTACTGACCTCAGACATTATACTGGCCTCAGGACGATCAATTTCAGACTCAATTTTATTACTAGAGCTGACTTCCTCTTCGTACTGTAACATACCTTTCTTGTCGAGATCCTCGTACTGGTAAGCCATGTATATCATTTCAGAAAAGGGGAGCTTCACATTCCTTATTACACTGTTCTGATATTTTCTTTGAAGCCCGTTGATAAATCTCAAATTCTTCCTCTTCGTATTTTCAATTAGATGAGGGGCAAAGTGAGAAAGTTCATTGAATTTCGTATGATATTCGGGAATGGTCATATCTCCTTGTATCAAATAAGAAAATTCATCATATAGCCGTTCAATTGCTTCTAGAGGAGTAAATCTTTCCTGGAAAATCACTTTGAATCTATCCCAAGTGATATCACCTTCTGGATTATCCTTGATAACCGAATCCCACCAGAACAAAGCTTCGTCTTCGAATGCCCAGAAGGCCAGTAATATTTTTTGGTCATCCCTCAGCTTTAATCCTTCAAAGATTTTCTCAGCCGAACGAATCCAAGCTTGTATTCTCATAATAGATTCTTCGCCCGAGAACGGTTTTCCACCCAGATTTCTATATTTCAGAAATAGATCTTCTATATCCGGGTCAGTATTACTTCTTCTGTTTCTAGCACTCATTTTCTAGTACTTCTGCAAATAGCAGATCAAGTGTCAGGTCACAGAAAAGATAATTCAAAATACAGAGACAAATACTTGAATATAAATGTGTCTATCTAGGTGTTATTTCATTCTGCTACTCATACTAGGATATTAATGATCCTATCTGTAATGAGTTACCCGTCCTAGAACACTGCTGGTTCTATTTCTGACGAGTTCGTTAATATGTTATATTCCAGCACTAAGCTTAACCAAAGCTCTGAAACCAAATGAGACGACCCCAAACCCCGTACTAACGGTGGCAAGGGTAATCCTTGGAATATAAAACACAAACAGATAATAGCAGAACTGAAATAAATAAATAAACCAGATAATGCACAATAGAATATACTGGATAAACGAAATCATCAGAGTTACACAGTATACAGGATCATACATAGTACAAATACAGTTCAGCTATACATAAACGTCTACAGCGGAAAAACAAACATAATGTAAAATAGGAGCTGAACAGCATAAAAAGAGATAAATGATAGAATCCATTTTCAGCTCCAGCTATCCAGAATGAGCTAGCTAAACCTGAATACAAGGCTGCCCATGTAGAAAAAGGGACACCCGAGTTTGAAAGTGGAACAAACTACGAGTCAGTCATGGGACTGGTATGAGAAATCTACTCAACACATTTATAATATTGCTAATCACAGGACCACGCCACTTTCGTGGAATGGGTTTACTCCATTGGATTGCCAGTGCTTTAAAACAAATCTTTCTTTTAAACATCGCAATGCTTTTTATAAAAATGAAGCCATTATAAGACTCAGTTCCCATCACACAATGCAACGCAAACCGGAGGATAGAGTTTTTACCTTATAACGACCAAAATATGCTTGATACGAATAAAACAAAAGAATTTGATATTATTACTAGTGTTTATATGTTTCAAAAACAATTTCAATCATAACTATCAATCATAGATGGCATTAATGCCCCATACCACTATGTCGCCATATATAGGTATACAATCAAAACCGCACAGTCATGTATTTGGAAATTGGATTTCCGTCATGAACCAAGGCAAAAGATAGTCCTTACCAACTTCGAGACTGCCTAGCCCGAGTCTCAGGATCAGAGCTCGAGTGACCCTTGGATCGTCAGGCCCGGTCCACCGATGTGGATTAAAATTCCTGGACACTACGTTTCCCCGCCCTTTGGGGCGTAAATGAGCCAACGAATGACTCCATCGGTCCCGGATCGACCGATATAACCGAGGCGCCTCGCAACAGCAACAACCACATAAGTCAAACTCGTCAGGGCATGTAAAACAACTGACGCCACTTCTAGCTAGGAAGAAATGCAGGCCCTCCCTGATGTCCTCTCCCGTTTCTGGTTCATACTGGGGTGTGAAGCTCGCGAATTCACGTTATATACAAAGCTACGCCACAAAGGCGGTGCTTTGATCATCACCACAAGACTTTTCTTTTCAACAGAAGCCCTGATCACTGCATCTTAGCATGCCCCACAGGCAATTCACACCATGCAACTTATGGCTATCAATCACACAGAATAAATTCCAATGTCAGGCACACTATCCATTTGCAAGTCTGTTCTGGGTCTGAACGAAACCGAAGGCACTATATACCTCGCAAACCCATCGATCACCACGTACGTCTGGACGATCACCACTCATTATCCATATTTCGGGATGCCTCCCAATCAGGACCTCGGCTACCATCCAAACGAGGTGAAGATCTCTGGTCTTCGACTACCATCTTCATCTTCGATTTCTTATCGTCGATTCAGTTATTCAGAATGGGATAAACCTGGTCTTTCTGAGCAACTCGCGTATATAATAAACAAGTGCTACACAAACACAACATACACATCATTTCAATTCATTAGTCACTAACCGTTAATCAGTATGAGAACGATTTCCCAAATATTAACCCCGAAGGCCGAAACCAACATCAGATCAACACCCAGGAAACCATTCGACTTAGCCAACCTTCAGTTAATTTCTAAATTTCACATCCATATCATTTATAATATTTTATAACGATTTATCGCTTTTTTTATTTATTTTAAAATAGCCAATTTATTCAAAACGACGCTTCGGGCCATAACGCGGCCGTAGCGCTGTTTTTCTCTAGATTTGATTTACACATATCTGAAAATCTAACAGTTGGATCTTCACAAAATTTACATCGTTAGAAAGATCTTTTCAAAACGAATCCAACGGTTCTAGTTTCGGGAAAATCCGACGGTCGGATCTCCCGGTACAATCGTTTGAATTTTCGATTTCAAAATACGAACTACAGCGTCGTTATTCGATTTAATATAATTATATTTATATATATATATAAATATATAATCGATTCTGGCGCTGTTTTTTTTTCAGATTTGAATTAAACATTCCAGACAATCCAACCGTTGGATTTTTACAAAGTTGGTACCGTTGGAAAGATATTTCCAAAGCGAACCTAACGGTTGCGGTTTCGGGAAAATCCGATGGTCGGATCTCCCACACTAATCGTTTGAAATCACGGTTTCAAAACACGAATTGCAGCTTCGTTATTCTATATATTTCAATTCTATTTATATATATATATATATCGATTCTTCGATTACAAAACTATATTCTCTTCATACATTTGATAAAAATGATATTTTTATCTAACTGTCTTCTATTTCAACACTTCACTATTTTTAACAATTCATGTACATAGTAAAAATGTGATTTTTATTGTAAAACAATTCATATCAAAACACGATTATTTTATATAGTTCATATAGATGATAAAAATATGATTTTTATTATAAAACAATTTATTTCGAAACACGACTATTTTATATAGTTCATATAGATGATAAAAATGTGATTTTTATTATAAAACAATTTATTTCAAAATATGAATAACATTCAGCACATGAATTTCAATTCAACGAATGAATTTCGATTCAACACATGAAGGTTTTCTATAGTTTATATATATAGATAAAAATGTGATTTTTATTGTTAAAACACGAATACCATTCAACACATGAATTTCAATTCAACGAATGAGTTTCGATTCAACACATGAAGGTTTTCTATAGTTTATATATGTAGATAAAAATGCGATTTTTATATTTAAAACACGAATACCATTTAACACATGAATTTCTATTCAACGAATGAATTTCGATTCAACACATAAAGGTTTTCTATAGTTTATATTTATATATAAAAATGTGATTTTTATATTTAAAACACGAATACCATTCAACACATGAATTTGATTCAACGAATGAATTTCTATTCAACACATGAAGGTTTTCTATTCAACAGACGAATATCATTTCAACACATGAATATTATTCAAAATTTCGGTAGCATAACGGCAGGGTAGTTAAAACCGGGACCGTCCCTAGTACGGCTCCTCGCTCTACCTTAAAGCCTCGCAGCTTTTGACAATGGGGAATCATGCATCTAGTTCGCACGCAGACGGCATGTATATTTTTTCATTTCCACAAACTAATCCTATGTGGTTTCAACCAAATATTTCTCAACCACAAACGGGTATTTTTCAACCACAATCGATCAATTTCAACCACAAACAATTTCAATCAACCATTCGCTATCAATCAATTTTCACACCAATCACAACCAATAAATATCGTCCATGGTTTGTGGACGAGGGGCGTATATATATATATATAGCATTTCGCTTCTATTTCAACACATATATAATTTTTACAACGCATATATAACTTAAACATCGAACGTACAACTTATACAACGCTTATACAAGAGGTGTACAACGCTTATATAACTCATACATCGACTATATAATTTATACATCGTCGTTTTCCATATCGTTTATAATTTAGAAATCTCACATTGGGTTCCACTCCACCAAAAATAGTAGAAGGCTCAGAAAAATATGCGGTCTCTTCTAGAATGTAGAAGACGTCCACACGGTCACGATGTTTCCTGTTTCATCGAATTTCGTCAATACACGAAAAAGATATGATTTTTCAAAGTTTGCAACGGTTTAAAGGTGTTAAAACTGTTTAAATAAAACACAGTCGTACCTTCAGCAAACTGTTCAAAACTAGGTCATCGTTTTTCGTGAAATCCAGCGCACTTGGTGATGATCGGGCTGTGCCACGTCGAAGAGGGAGGAGAGGGCTTCCCAACGTCGGTGGTGGCGTTCTGATCGACGGTAGGATGGTGCTCTGGCGGGTCTTTGAACGGTCGAACTTTGAGGGTCTGGATCTCTTCGTATACTTCACGATAATTTTTGAAATTTATGTGGATTTGAAGGTCTTGCGATTCTCTACAAAATCCCCAACATGAGCATTCGATTTTATTGCGTGTATTTGGAGATACGGAAGAGAGAAGTCGTGAAAAGGAGCCGTCGTTCGATACTGGGCTTGGGCGTGACGACGGGGAAAGAGAAATAGTGTGGACCAATGGGATTTTTTTATTTTATTTTATAATTTTTAAAATCTCCAAAATACCCCTTGTCCCACACGAACACCAATTCAAACCCAACGACGGTCGCCCCTAGCGTTTTACCCCCATTTCGAACACAATGGGATATGTTTCGTAGGCCCATTCGACTGTTTCAGTCAGTTTTCCTTCAAACTAAAATATAAAACATTTAGTATTTGATTTGAACGTACATTTCAATTTGCCAGGGCCACAAACTGATTCGAAAAACTCCAGAAAAATAAATCTAGCTATGTTTTGACAATACGGTCCCAACAAAACTAGTTTCGTCGAATTCTGAGACCGTTTGCAAAAAGGCCCATTTCTGGTCGATCCAATTTAACTATAATTGACCAAAACACGTTTTCTATTGCCACGCTCACATACTAGCTTCAAAAATTATGAAATTTGAAACCTAGCAATAACTTCACATCCCGGATCCAACAAAAGTGGTTTCGTCGAATTCCGAGGTCATTTGCAAAATGGCCAATTTCACGGGCTATATAAATTCCATAGCGACCTTTCTGAAAATTCATTTGGCCATAACTTTTGCTTTCCGCTATGAAACTTCGATTTCTCAGATTTGTTAGAAAGGTATTCACTAACAGATTTAAATATTTTTGGTTTCATTCAAATCCGTTTTGTTTTGCACCCGGTACGGTCTGTCGAAGTTTGAATTCAAATTTTGAAACTACCGCGCCCTTTCAGGCCTTGTTTATAATTCAAAGTAATTATATTCGTTTTCAAATGTCGATTCAAACTCACTTTTCATTTCTATTATTTAAAATATTTATTTTAAGTATTTAAAATCCACTATTTTAGCCAATTTAAAATTTTTTAATTGGTTCAGATTTTCCGGGTCGTTACATTCCGCATGCAAGGATAGGCTTGTTTGTTTGTTTTGCATGTTTGATTATTGTATATGATTGGTAGGCATGCGGGATCCTTTGTATGTTTTGGGTTAAGGAATTTCGGGGATGAAATTTCTTAAGGAGGGAGAGTGTAACGACCCCCATTTTACGAATCGTAGGGTCGTAGAATATTTATTTCTTTCACACACGAAGTCGTATGGTCATGTAGCTTTAGGAGGCGACTAGTGGGGTCATTTCTTAAGGAGGGAGAGTGTAACGACCCGCATTTTACGAATCGTAGGGTCGTAGAATATTTATTTCTTTCACATACGAAGTCGTATGGTCATGTAGCTTTGGGAGGCGACTAGTGGGGTCATTTCTTAAGGAGGGAGAGTGTAACGACCCGCATTTTACGAATCGTAGGGTCGTAGAATATTTATTTCTTTCACATACGAAGTCGTATGGTCATGTAGCTTTGGGAGGCGACTAGTGGGGTCATTTCCCATGTTCACAATTTTTGCCGGTTTTTAAAAGACCATTTTACCCCTAGCTGATCTTGTTTTGGCCATAACTTTTGATTGGAAAGGAGTTTTGACCTAAAACCACTTCCATTAGATCCGAATGTTGGTTTACCTTTCCGTAGAGTGGTCACATGTTAAAAACGGACTTACCGTTTGGGAAATATGACTGCAACAAGTTTCAGATGGTGAAAAACAGCTTAAACGGGCCTAATTAGGGTGATTAGCAAGGGGGCCCATGACCCATTTCGGGATTAGAGATGTATAGGGGCCGATTAGGGTTAGAAAACATTTCTTTCAGCCACCACTTTCATTCTTGGAACCCTAGCAATGGCCTCCAACACCCAAATCAACTTCTAATCACTTTCTAATCAAGTTTTGGCTTAATCAACATCAAATCAAGGAAGATCTTCACCAAATCAGTATTAGAGCTGTTGTGTTGCATTGGTATTCGCGCCCAAACAGTAGAGTTTCAGTTCTAATGGTTTTATTTATGGCTAAGGTGAGTAGTTTGCATAGTTTTGCACTAATTACGGTTGATTAAGGGTAATTAGTGAAGATTAACGAAATTAGACATAATAAAAATCTGGAAAAATATTTTTAAATTCTAAAACATCATTTTATGCCTCTGTTAGAAATTTGGGTTAGTTTGGTTAAGTTTTGTTAATCCTATCATTAGTTGTGCTTAAACATGATTAAGGGGAAAATATGGGTTTTGGATAGGTTTGATCCATTTTAACTTATTGAAATTGTTGTTTTGGTGTTTATGGTTGATTATACATGTTGCTATGACTTACAAGACAGATAAAACAGTACTTGAAAATTTTATAGCTTTATTACAACAGAAACCGAAGTAAGTTTGGTTACATCCTCTCAAATCACAATATCAGAATTCAAGTACAAAATATCAGTCTTGTACAAAAGCTTCAGAATGCATAGTTTTTAAAATCATAATCCCCAACATAAATTGCCATGCCAAGCCAGACGATACTTCAAGCAGAGAAGACCCGAATCAAGCTCCTAGATTTCCACCCTACAAACCTGGGGGGAAACGGAAGAAAAAGGGGCGAAAACAAGCAAGGTCAGACATAAAGTATGGCAAGTCCAGTGACTTTCAGCATATGAACAGATAATAATAATTATGACATGAAAATAAAACTGGATGCGAGATAGCAGTAACAGGAGCAGCAGATATACTTAGGTTAAACAGAAGCAACATAATGATGTAAGCTATTACTTTTCACTTCTATGCACTAATACTAGTATAACAGGATTAGGTGTCACCCTAATGTCTAAACTGAAGCAGAAACGGGAACAGAGTAATTTCCACAGAAACAGAACGCTAATAATGAGCCTTTACCACCCGAACAGAAACAGAATGCTAATAATGGGCCTTTACCACCCGAACAGAGACAGACAGAAACAAAATGCTAATAAGGGCCTTTACCACTCGAACAGAGACAGACAGAAACAGAAACAAATTAATCCCTACGGAAACAGAATGTAGAATTATGTGTACACTAGTAAATGGGCCTTTACCACCCAAACAGACGGTACCACGCAGAAACAGACAGGTGTTGCCACCCAGCAGAAACAGACAGAACTAAGTGTACCTTAAAACCCTACCCCAAGCGATCGTCTCCCTAAAACATAAATACCCTGTGTCGGCCCCACAGTAGGGTGTATCACTCCCTAAAGTGACAACCAATTGGCACAAACCTATTTACAGATGTCACGGCATCTTACATCCTCAGAGACAGACCAGGATCCATGCACGCACATGACCCGGTTGGAACGCACCATCAACAACCCTCGCCATTATCAGAATGAACCACTTATAATTAGTTCAGTAAGTGTGCCCGGACCCCACCTACTGTTGGGTCAAAGTTTTGATACCAGAAAGGGTTACTGACTAATATGGGTCCAAAACAACAGATGACACATGTAATTTCCCTCCTAACCTCGTGTTCCCAGACTAACAGATATCAGATTAACTTGTTTACAAGTTCAGACATACAGAGTTCAGATCAACTAGTTCACAGATCAGACAAGTTTTCAGACTAACGGATCAGATATACAGATTTCACAGATTTACAGATTTGTCTAACTGTGTAATTGGGCCTACAGATTCATGAAACGGGTTTGTCAAATTCATTAGTCCAATTGGTTTAACCCTATCCACCCAACACGATTTAGACATCCTATTCAGATTTTCATTAATTAAATATTAATGCCCAGACCTCTCACATTAGACTGACAGTTTGCGGCTACTGGTTAGGCCGGTTGGTTCCGGGCAGGTTTCTGCCACAAATTGAGTCTAACCTCGGGTTTCAAGCTCGTTATGACTAACTTCTTACATTAGAACCTATTGTTTGCGGCCATTGGATGTGCCGGGTGGTTCCGGGCAGGATTACGCCGCAAACTCATTCTAACCTCGAGTTAGCCATGTTTATCTTTGCGGCCAATTAATTAATAATTTACCATTTATGCCCATGCCTAACATACATGTCAAATATTCATAACTATAGCCAATTCAGATTATGACTAAATATATCAACTCAACAGATATAGCAGATAACAGATTTCGTAGATTAGGCGACTTAACGGAGTTAGCAGATTAAGCAATTTAGCAGATTTAACATATAACATATTAGGCATTTTCAGCAGACTTAGCAGATGACAGATTTAGCAGATAAGATAATTTAACCTAATTAGCAGATTAGGCAATATAACAGAACTAGTAGATTAGAAAATATAACAGAACTAGCAGATTAGGCAATATAACAGAACTAGCAGATTAGGCAATATAACAGAACTAGCAGATTAGGTAATATAACAGAACTAGCATATTAGGCAATATAACAGAACTAGCAGATTAGGCAATATAACAGAACTAGCAGATTAGGCAATATAACAGAACTAGCAGATTAGGCAATATGACAGATTTAATCATTCCTTAAAGTTTCATAAACATATCTTGCCTAAATGTAAATTTGGCCTAAGTTTGCATGCCTAAATAGTTGTCATGATTCACAATATGATCATATACCCCATGTTTGCATTGAATTTACATAGCACAGATTAGGGTCATAATTTACTATATAGCACATGTCTCAAATTTAGTTAAACTTGCCTAGTACAAAAGATTCACATATAAATTATACCAAATATAGCCATCGACTTCAATGCATGTCATATATTCAAAAATCGTCCACTTAAGTGTTATTCATATTTAATAGTTATCAAATCTTAATATAGATCTTCACACCTAAGTCATATTCTCTTTTTATCTCAAGTCATGAATCGTTACGTAGACAATATGCCCAACAATCTAGAACTTTAAATTATAACAGATCTTAATTCAAAATATGCGTTATGTCCAATGTCTCAAGTCACATGTTAACATACAATGGTTCCTCTTCTTCCAATTCACAGAATATGCATAGATCTAAATCTAGTTTACAATATATGTCCTTTCAGTCACAGATTAGCCATGTCCAATTATGCCATCATTCATTATTTGTCCCAAAGTTTAGCATTTGTGCATTAATCTCTTATGAGATTTGGCGCAGGCTCATGGTAGCCTAGCTATAGAACAGAAAGAAGAAAGAGATATAGAATAAAATAGATCAGAACAGAACATACACAACCTCAAATTCAGATTTACAATCATGTCACAATTATAATTAAAGTTTATATCGGAAAATAACTGTACTTGCATTGATTGGATTAAAGAAGAAGAAGAGTTGCAGCTGTTCTCTTTTAATTTTATTCAGTTTGGAAGAAGATGCTTTTGTCCTAGTTCCAGTTCAGATCTCAGCAGAGTAGCGACGCCATTTTTATTTTAATTAGAACAGAGGCAGAGCATAGGCAGAATGAAATGGTGTGAGAGAATGAGGCTAGGGGGCTGTTTATATAGGTTTAGAGTCATGAATCTTGTCAGAAAATCGGGCCAAAAACATCAGAATGCATCAGGTTCAGGAAGTGGGTTCGGGGGGGCAGGTCGACCCCCAGGTCGACTACCCAGTCGAACTGGTCAGGGGGGTCGACTACCCTGTCGACCTGGGTCCTGGGCGGGAAATTTACCGCCCACCCCGCTTCTCGGTTTGAATTCGAATTTCGAGCTGTTTTCGATTCTGAAAATTCCTGAAATTTTGGAGGGTCATATCTCCCTCATACGGACTCTGTTTCTCGAAAACTCGGACTCGTTTCCAAGCAGAATTTCGAGACGAACACAATGGTGCAACTCGTTTCCCTTGATTCTTATTTTAAAAATTAATTATTCCCTAATTTGTCACTTATACGTTTACAGAAAATACGGGGTGTTACATTCTCCCCTCCTTAAAGGATTTCGTCCCCGAAATCTTCAAGTTAAGAAGAATGTGTCCTACCATCCAACATCCATCTACTCAGTCATCAATCACTGGCATCCATTGTCCTTAGAAACTTCTAATGTTGTATGAACATATGCAAAAGTGTGTGTATATGTTCCTTATATAATGCAAAGATCAGGCGGTCCACTGATTCAGTTGGCCTCCTTAATGCGAATTATGCCAGTGCCATGAGTCCAACATGTATGCAATTTTCCTATTTGATACATATCATTTCTATATGAGTGCACAACCATTCAGTCATATGCAACATCCATGTGCTGAGTCAATCATTTTGCATCCACAAAAATTTAAAATGCTCACACATCCATATGCAGTATGAGAGTGTTTTCGAGCCGATCTAGTGCCTAGTGTGTGTATATGCATCCACGGGCAACCACTAGCAACCACTTGCATCCACTTGCAGCCATCAAACATAACATGTCTCAAACACATGTTTGCATCCATTAGTTTCTACCTAAAGTTCGAAGATTCGATCGATAGGATATAGTCGAATGATGGAAGCGAGTACAGATGAAACAAAAACTTGGTTCCCATTAGACAATGGTTGAGAGAATAATTTCCCTAAGTATCGCTCCCGAAGACCGAAATCAACATCAAATTGACACCCAGAGGATTACCCTCTTTAGACAATGTCAAAACTGGAAGTCTTAATCTTATCAGAAATATTCAGATACTTACAGACTACTGGTACAGGTCAGATCACCAAATGATTCTTAGGAAATTAAGCATGGGAAAATCCCACCATATCTCTCAAAAACCCAGAATGTATGCGTCCTACTTGACGCCTAACACAGATATCTGTCAAACCCCAATCTATCACAAGCAGATGAGTCATAACCCCTATGGGGTTTGAGACTATAACCAGATCAAAAACCAGACTAGTATTAAAGTGCAGAGACTCAACTACGAAATCAGAATGCCATAATCGGAAAGAGTTCTAACTCAATAATCAGATAAGGAAACTAAACTCTCTACGGAAATTTTCCTACTTCTATCCTATCCACCAACTATATGAGAGCATTCTCCTGCCTTCCCGAAGTAGGTCATGTCCTCTGTCCTTGCCCCTGTTTCTTCGGGCAGTCCCTAGTGAAGTGTCCCATCTCACCACAGTTGAAGTGAGTGTCCTTCCTCTTTCGGCAATCCTTGTCCAGATGAGTCAAGCTTCCATAAGTAAAGCACTTTTCTCCTCCTTTATCTTCAGACTTTTCTTCCTTCTTTTGTGTTTCCTTTTTGCCTCCTTTGTGAACCAAGTCCATATCCATGAGTTTCTCATCCTTGGGTTGTGCTCCTTAGCCAATCTCCCTCATTCTCATCTTTACTATTTGACAAGTCCCTCGAAAGTTGCCTCCATTGCACGGAAAATCCTACAAAGCTCGAAAGAAAATTAGCCGTAGGCGAGACTACTGCGGCTACAGATGGAAGTAGGGCGTTTATTTGCCCTTTGACCTGTGTCGTAGTCTTATCAAGCCTACAGAACCATGCCGCGATGAGGTTACCTCCCAGAAAGCCGGGAGCCCCGGAGAAAGAAGGAAACAAAGATTCAAACAGAGGATCAAAAGATAGATATATGGCTTTTGGGGATTATGTTTTTCAAAAATAAGCTTTACTTTTGAAAATATTTCCTTTTTAAAACCTTTTTGAAAATAGTTTTCAAAACTTTTTATCAAATCTGGTAACCTTTAGCTCTGATACCAAGTGTAACACCCCACCTCCGTTAAGGTCAATCACAAAGGGAATGCCTTTACTTTGGTGGAGCGTTTTAGTAGACAGAACAGAAAGTTACAAGACAGATAAAACAGTACTTGAAAAATTTATAGCTTTATTACAACAGAAACCGAAGTAAGTTTGGTTACATCTTTCAAATCACAATATCAGAATTCAAGTACAAAATATTAGTCTTGTACAAAAGCCTTCAGAATGCATAGTTTTTAAAATCATAATCCCCAACATAAATTGCCATGCCAAAGCCAGATGATACTTCAAGCAGAGAAGATCCGAATCAAGCTCCAAGATTTCCACCCTACAAACATGGGGGGAAACGGAAGAAAAAGGGGCGAAAACAAGCAAGGTCAGACATAAAGTCTGGCAAGTCCAGTGACTTTCAACATATGAACAGATAATAATAATTATGACATGAAAATAAAATTGGATGCGAGATAGCTGTAACAGGAGCAGCAGATATACTTAGGTTAAACAGAAGCAACAGAATGATGTAAGCTATTACTTTTCACTTCTCTGCACTAATACTAGTATAACAGGATTAGGTGTCACCCTAATGTCTAAACTGAAGCAGAAACGGGAACAGAGTAATTTCCACAGAAACAGAACGCTAATAATAGGCCTTTACCACCTGAACAGAAACAGGCAGAAACAGAATGCTAATAATGGGCCTTTACCACCCGAACAGAGACAGACAGAAACAAAATGCTAATAATGGGCCTTTACCACCCGAACAGAGACAGACATAAACAAAAACAGATTAATCCCTACGGAAACAGAATGTAGAATTAGGTGTACACTAGTAAATGGGCCTTTACCACCCGAACAGACGGTACCACGCAGAAACAGACAGGTGTTGCCACCCAACAGAAACAGACAGAACTAAGTGTACCCTAAAACCCTACCCCAAGCGATCGTCTCCCTAAAACATAAATACCCTGTGTCGGTCCCATAGTAGGGTGTATCACTCCCTAAAGTGACAAACAATTGGCACAGACCTATTTACAGATGTCACGGCGTCTTACATCCTCAGAGACAGACCGGGATCCATGCACGCACATGACCCGTTTGGAACGCACCATCAACACCCCTCGCCATTATCAGAATGAACTGCTTATAATTAGTTCAGTAAGCGTGCCCGGACCCCACCTACTGTTGGGTCAAAGTTTTGATACCAGAAAGGGTTACTGACTAATATGGGTCCCAAACAACAGATGACACAAGTAATTTACCTCCTAACCTCGTGTCCCCAGACTAACAGATTTTAGATTAACTTGTTTACAAGTTCAGACATACAAAGTTCAGATCAACTAGTTCACAGATCAGACAATTTTTCAGACTAACGGATCAGATATACGGATTTAACAGATTTACAGATTTGTCTAACTTTGTAATTGGGCCTACAGATTCACGAAACGGGTTTTTCAAATTCATTAGTCCAATTGGTTTAACCCTATCCACCCAACACGATTTAGACATCCTATTCAGATTTTCATTAATTAAATATTAATGCCCAGACCTCTCACATTAGACTGACAATTTGCGGCTACTGGTTAGTCCGGTTGGTTCCGGGCAGGTTTCTGCCACAAACTGAGTCTAACCTCGGGTTTCAAGCTCATTATGACTAACTTCTCACATTAGAACCTATTGTTTGCGGCCACTGGATGTACCGGGCGGTTCCGGGCAGGATTATGCCGCAAACTCATTCTAACCTCGAGTTAGCCATGTTTATCTTTCCGGCCAATTAATTAATAATTTACCATTTATGCCCATGCCTAACATACATGTCAAATATTCATAACTATAGCCAATTCAGATTATGACTAAATATATCAACTCAGCAGATATAGCAGATAACCGATTTCGCAGATTAGGCGACTTAACGGAGTTAGCAGATTAAGCAATTTAGCAGATTTAACATATAACAGATTAGGCATTTTCAGCAGACTTAGCAGATGACAGATTTAGCGGATAAGGAAATTTAACCTAATTGGCAGATTAGGCAATATAACAGAACTAGCAGATTAGGCAATATAACAGAACTAGCAGATTAGGCAATATAACAGAACTAGCAGATTAGGCAATATAACAGAACAAGCAGATTAGGAAATATAACAGATTTAATCATTCCTTAAAGTTTCATAAACATATCTTGCCTAATTGTAAATTTGGCCTAAGTTTGCATGCCTAAATAGTTGTCATGATTCACAATATGATCATATACCCCACGTTTGCATTGAATTTACATGGCATAGATTAGGGTCATAATTTACTATATAACACATGTCCCAAATTTAGTTAAACTTGCCTAGTACAAAAGATTCACATATAAATTATACCAAATATAGCCATCGACTTCAATGCATGTCATATATTCAAAAATCTTCCACTTAGGTGTTATTCGTATTTAGTAGTTATCAAATCTTAATATAGATCTTCACACCTAAGTCATATTCTCTTTTTATCTCAAGTCATGAATCGTTACATAGACAATATGCCCAACAATCTAGAACTTTAAATTATAACAGATCTTAATTCAAAATATGCGTTATGTCCAATGTCTCAAGTCACATGTTAACATACAATGGTTCCTCTTCTTCCAATTCACAGAATATGCATAGATCTAAATCTAATTTACAACATATGTCCTTTCAGTCACAGATTAGCCATGTCCAATTATGCCATCATTCATTATTTGTCCCAAAGTTTAGCGTTTGTGCGTTAATCTCTTATGAGATTTGGCGCAGGCTCGTGGTAGCCTGGCTATAGAACGGAAAGAAGAAAGAGATACAGAATAAAATTGATCAGAACATAACATACACAACCTCAAATTCAGATTTACAATCATGTCACAATTATAATTAAAGTTTATATCGGAAAATAAATGTACTTTCCTTGATTGGATTAAAGAAGAAGAGTTGCAGTTGTTCTCTTTTAATTTTATTCAGTTTGGAAGAAGATGCTTTAGTCCTAGTTGCAGTTCAGATCTCAGCAGAGTAGCAACGCCATTTTAATTTTAATTAGAACAGAGGCAGAGCATAGGCATAATGAAATGGTGTAGAGAGAATGCGGCTAGGGGGCTGTTTATATAGGTTTAGAGTCATGAATCTGGTCAGAAAATCGGGCCAAAAACATCAGAATGCATCAGGTTCAGGAAGTGGGTTCGGGGGGAGCAGGTCGACCCCTAGATCGACTACCCAGTCGACCTGGTCAGGGGGGTCGACTACCCAGTCGACTCCCCAGTCGACCTGGGTCCTGGGCGGGAAATTTCCCGCCCAGTCCGCTTCTGGGTTTGAATTCGAATTTCGAGCTGTTTTCGATTCTGAAAATTCCTGAAAATTTGGAGGGTCATATCTCCCTCATACAGACTCCATTTCTCGAAATCTCGAACTCGTTTCCAAGCAGAATTTCGAGATGAACGCAATGGCGCAACCCATTTCCCTTGATTCTTATTTTAAAAATTAATTATTCTCTGATTTGTCACTTATACGTTCACAGAAAATACGGGGTGTTACAGAACATGTTTTATCTGTGATCTTTTAGATTTGAAATATTTGTTACCTTTTTGTGATTACACAGATCATCGTATCTATCAAATTTTTTTTTAGGGAAATGAACGTGGTTTCATATAGAATATAAAACCTTGCATGCATTTCAAATTTATTCACCTAACAATTCTACATATTATAGGACAAGAATGGGGAAATTTTTAGCATGCAACATCTAAATTGTTGTCATAGCTGCAGCCAAAAACATATCTTCCTTGGTTCCAGTCCATCTGCAACTCTCACATTTTCATTCTTGATGTTCTCTTTTCTTGGCCTTTGCTTCAGATTTTTTTATGCTAATTCCCATCTTCACAGAAAGCTTTGGTGGTTTTTTGCTTTTCAGTTCTGCGCTTTTAGCGACAAATTCTACTTCTCTCTTAGTAAACAAGTTTGAATCATTCCATGAAATTTCATCCTTACCTATGTTTAGAACTGTTGAACAACACAGATTTAACTGGTTTTCTGTATCTCAGCTCAAGCTGAACTTTGCTAGAAAACATATTTTCTAATGTATCAGAGCTAAGGCCAGCATTCATTTTGCACTGTAAATTCCATGTCTGGTTCCAGCATGGATCTTTGGTACATGGAATCTCATGTGTACTCAGAAGATATACATTTAAGCATCAAATGTGGTAGGCCATACCATGTTAACAATGTTTCATTTCTCCAGTAAGCTAATATAATTCAAATTCATTTTTGTTTGGGTGAATAATGTTCTACACCGTAGGCAGTTCTACAATAATGATTAAGCTACAGTTGGTGCTAATATTCGATTCCAAATTTACGTGGGAGGAGCTGACTATATTCGGTATCACGCAATGTACTCCGTAAAATGAAATATGACCTTTGTATCCAAAACTCAAAAGGCAGCTGGTTCATTGATAATTTCAAGCACATGGAGATCCCTGCTATCTGGCGCCATGGGATCCAATTCTCACCTCAAGCACTCTACTTATTTCCAATTTGTAACATTTTTTCTCCAAATTGATTTCACCATATTTTCCCAATTTTACACTTATTTTTCCTGAAAAAGAGACATAAATCGCATGATACTGTATCTAGTAATGGCAGACCATCAAACCGCACTGTAGTATTCAGGTAACAGTTCATTTGTTAACAAAAAATCATGCTTTTAAATTTTCGTATGTTACCTTGATTTACAATATTTTATATTTGTATGTAGAGTTTTTCAGGAAGGTAGTGATAAAATTCAACTCAATACCTTTGCTAGATCCACCAAGGAAACATTTTTTCCTCCTCCCTCATTAGCCTTATTTAGTTCTTATATGTAGTTTTTAATAAATTATTTCTGCAGATTGGGGAGCTTAGGCAATGCCCATTCTGTGAGGCAATTTGTAATCTACCGATTAATTTTATTGTAGTTGAATGTTCAAATTATGTTTTTTAATGTAGATATGTTGGCATTTCACGGACTCTTGGGAACAGTTTCGTATTAGTGGAAGAGTCTGAATTACTGATGGATGGAGCAGTGATCCCACAAAGCTGATGGTATGTTAATTTGAACTCTTTCTGTGTTCCTTTACCTTCTTAGTTTGTAACTGCTAGGTAGTGCCTTGTTTTTTTAAACTGAATGACATGTATGCAATTGACACTGAAATATGTTATGAAATTCAGCTTAAAGAATATTAAATATAATGCACTGACATTGGAATAGTTTATGAAGTTCAACTTAAAGATTATCAAATATAAGGTATTGACATCAGAAATGGTTATGAAGTTTAGCCTAAAAGATTATTAAATATAATGTATAAATAAGACAATGTAAGGGTTATCTTCTCTATTAATGATGTTTGATAGCTAAAATTATTCATTGATTATTCTAATTCAGAGTTTTAAGTCACCTTCGTCTTGCACCAACATGGATTTCTAAGCTCAAGTTAGTACATATTTTCTTCTTCATTTGTCATTGACACTAAAATTGGGCAACCAGAACTAAGTATTTTGTTTATGGGATCAAATTCTTTGAACGAACTTTGGTAATAAGACTATTGCGGGAAATGGAACCAATTCAGCAAGGTGGAATGCTTGTAGAAGTAAAAAAGCTTTAAAAACCTAGCTTGACCTTAAACTATCCAGTTTAATATCAGGTATAAATTTTGCAGAATATCAGGATTAGGAATACATCCTGTGTGTATCGCTTAAGATATATTTTATAATGAATTAGTAAAATATCAAGGGTACATCCTGTAAAATGATACATAATATTCCCAGCTAATTACAAAGCATTCTTAGCTACAAATATTTTAGGTTGTGAAAAAATGATACAAAATCCCCCGGTATTATAATTTTTTTACTAATGAATTTGTTAAATTAAAATGAATTTTTAACTAATAACATTTAATATTTAATATCTAATAGATACATCTTGGAAAATCTTGTAATGATTCATCCTGCTCTTATGTATCTCTAGTAGAATTATTCTACTTGAGTTATATATCCCTAACAGAGTGTGTACCATTTAAGAGCTTAATAACTATTTGACTTACATCCACTTAAACATTAAAAATTCTTCAATTTTTTTAATGAATTTTGTGTGCTTGCTCAAAAAATTTTAAAGGAAAAAAAATCCATGCTTAGACAATTAACATATAATCTACATGATGCATTCCTAGAATGCAAAAAAAAATTTTAAGTAGCTTTTTTGTTGCTTCTGATATCCAAGTGCAACACAATTTGAATATCTTGGTCATAAATACTATTACATGAAAAAAGTATTGACTTACAAGTGGTGTTATCTCAAATATGGTATGACCGTTTTCACTTTGATGGAAGGTATAACAGTTTCGTTGTTTAGTTCAAATTTTAGCGTGTATTGTTTAGCAAACATAAGAGTTGTAATACTGCTTTTGTTCTTCGGTTCTTCGCTTGCCTTAATCATTTTTGTACTGTTTTTTATTTGCTAGCATGGAGCAGAAGTTGGTAGCGACGGTTGCTAAAGTGGAAATGTTACAGTCAAATTATGAGAGAGTTTGTCGACTGGTTGAGGAACACATGGGTAGCCCAATAGGCGAGCCTTGTCAAGACGAAGAGTGAAGTTTTTCATTTGATTTGCAGCTATGATCCTTTTTCTTCGCTTATTGATTGTGATGTATCAATATCTATTTAACACATGGACATGATTTTCAACTTTGCATGCTTGTATGCGATTTTAATTTAAGTAGCACTGGATAATGATTGTAACAATTATTCGTTAAACTGAATATTTCACCGGTTATAAAGTTGTTTTGATGTTCTATAATTTCGTTGTTTTATATATATGCTACATCGATGTATAGTATTATGAAAATAACGGTATTCTCGTTGAGACTGAATGTCGGAAATTCAAAAAGAAATACAATAGAATTGCTTTAGAAATAGTGTTGGGAAGACAGAGCTAATATAAACTTGAATTATAAATTTGGCGTCAATATGGCATCGATAAAGGCCTATAGCATGACGTCTAAATGGCATCGGAAAGTAAAGTCTTAAAGGCGTTGGAAGAAGGCGCCGGAAAGGCAAGGGGAAATTCTTTAAGTGACGCGTTGAACTTGCATCGGAAAAACATCGAAATGAAGGCGTTGGGAAGTCGTCGAAAAACATCCAACGCATGACATCGAAAAGATGTCGGAAAGTACCAGACGCTTTGCATCGGAAAGGTGTAGAAAATATTTTTTCCACGCAGGTTTTACCGACGCCATAATAGGCGTCATTACGGCATCAGTAACTTGTTTTCCGACGCCATAGTGACATCATTTTGGCATCGAAAAATCAATTTTTTCTTGTAGTGTACTATGTTTTATTACACTTTGCACAAGTGCACAATGAGTGCAAAAATTGGATGCCTGCATGATGGACGGATATTATGCGAGAGGTTATTTGGTTTTTACCCTTATCAAATTTCGGGGATGAAATTTCCTAAGGGCGGGAGAATGTAACACCCTGCATTTTATGACAATTAAATATTTAATAGTGCATATGTGTATATATGTGCATAGACATAAATATACAGAAGAAGAATAAAATAATGATAATATATGATTGCATGTAATAGATACATGCATTGAAAGAGAAGAAAAGATTAATGTAAATAACAATGCAATGCATGCATTAAAAGAAAGAAGAAATCAGCCGCCTGCAGTGTAATTATGTTGCATGCAATGGTTTACAAATATTATGAATTAACAAGAAAAGAAAGATGAAAGAAAAATATGCATGCAAATTGATAAGGTTACATGCAATTGTTTAAATGAAATATTGTAACAAACATAAAAAGGAGGAACAAGAAAAGAACAATGATCACCATTGTTCTAAGCCTTGTTAACAAAAGCCTAAGTAGTCCAATTGGTTAGAGCATGTGGCTTTCATGAGAGGGGCGCAGGCCTTGTTAATAAAAGCATAAGTAGTCCAATTGGTTAGAGCATGTGGCTTTCATGAGAGGGGCGCAGGTCCGATCCCTGCAGGTGCCATATTTTTATTTTAAAGAAACGGCTAAAATAACACATGTTCTAAAGAGAAAATATGTATAAATGTATATATAAGGAAAATTATATATATAAGAAAATACAAAAATATATGTATACATGTATATGGAAATATATGCGTATATATGTGCAAACGTATATATATATGTGTGTGTGTGTATATATATACAAAGGAGAAATTCAAAATAAGGCTGCAATCAAAGAAATATAGTAAGAATTAAATAATGGCATAACACCGTTTGAATTTTGAAAATGAAATAAAAGTTATGCGCATATATATATATACACGTGTAAAATGGACATTTGAAGTTTTGTATAAATATAAGGAGATTATACGTAAATATAATATTTAAATATATCAAAGAAAGTATAACAAGATACTAATCAAACGTTTAAAATTAAAAAACGTTAAAATGGTAAACATCTACCTAAAAACGCTCGCAGGACGCAGGGGGGTCGACACACCCATTGGGCGGTCGACCCAGAGGTTGACACACCCCTGATCCGGGCAGATTCATCAATGAATCTAGACCGTTTCCTTAACCATGTCCGTTGCTGACTCGGCGTTGCGTGCACGATAATATCCTTAACATCTATAAATAGGCTAGCAGAGCCTAGCCTAAGTCTCACATTTTCTGAGAGACTGCTTAAGTTCTGCCATTCTTCTTCCTCCTCAAATCTCTTTAGAAAATTAGAATAATTAGTTTAGGAAAATTCTGATCAAGATCCGGAGGAAAAGAATGTATATTAATAAAGAAGGTGTTAAGAATTCTATTCGAAGTAAGGTAAATTCTTGGATCTAGTCAATTTAATTTTCTCCTCTTTCTTCCCTTTTTCTTTTAGTTGAGAATTGTGGATCCATGGTTGTTTAGGTTCTAAATTCAATTAGGAGAACCATGGAATGCTAGATCTGGACCAGACCCATGAAAGGAATCAGGTGAGTGGATTTAAGTTATACCTTTTTGATAATGGTATATTTATCGTTTGACATTCTCCGTTAATATGCAATGTAAATCTACTAGAATGTTATCTTATTAATGTTAACATGTTGAAACATTAATATGTTGAAATGTTAATATGTTGATATGGTAATATGTTGAAATGTAAATCTGATGAAATGTATGAACTTGTTAAAATATGTGGAAATGATTATTGTTGTATACATACATGTTCTAATTACATGTGAATCTGTAACATATTATGTACTTGAACCCTTAACTGGAAGAATTGGGATAACTACATGTTAATTTGTTAGAATGGAATAATTACATGATTCGATGATTACATGTTATTTCAAAATGAAGTTAATTATATGATAGGAAGAACATGTGACATGAAAATTAGATAATGGACTTAGTATGATATTAAGTATGACATGTAAAAATAGATTACAGTAAAATTTGGAAAGAATGGAT